>PNEQ01040294.1:0-17918 GCA_003012365.1 Medauroidea extradentata | reverse complement strand
TTTATAGTGATAATGAAGCTTCACGCACAGGGACTTCTCAAGACAATTTTTCTACTATTACCACGGGAATGTATGTGTTAGTAGAAGTTTTACAAGTGCATACAAATAAGAAACACAGAAGAAATAATCAGAGACCGTACATGTATGCAGCATTAAGTCAATCCAGTGTTGATTCAGATGGTGAACTGAAGGTTGTGTTTCTCAAACTGGTATCAAAAAGTGACAATGTATTTCTAATAAATGACAGTGACATGTCATACATTAACGTTGAGAATGTTGTTAAAGTTCTCCCAGAACCAAGTCTTCTTGTTAAAGGGAACACACTTTATTATAAATTTCCTTCTTCTGTAAAAGTGTATGAGCGTCAATGAAGTATTTAGGGTGCACTTTAGTGGCTTAATGTAACCATACCAATTTATTTCTGTGCCAGGGTTTACTAGTTGATTGTTAATCATCACATAATATGTTGTTTTTGTTTAGTTTAATTTTGTGTGAATTTTCACAGGTTTGTGCATTTTCTTTCTAATTAGTCGATTTGACTAACATTGCAGTTTCTTTATTAATTTATGTAAAAGGGGAAATTTCTTTGCTTGTTATTTTTATGTGGAAGCAAAGCATAATGTTGGTAACATGTAATTGATCAACAACTACGTTCCACTTATGCTGATAGTATCTTAGATGTCAGTCCCATGTCATACTGTGTTAGTCCCATGGCTCACAATTTTTATTTTTAATACGTTAAAACTTAGTTTATGGATATTTTTTTGGTTAATTCAAGGTACATAAAGTTCCTGTTAAACTGTCAGCAATAAATGTGTCAGATAACAATTTTTTAAAAATTTTCACTACAGACATAATGCAGTCTCATATGTGTCACTTTGCAAATATTCACCCAATTACAGACAAAAATGCAACATTCTACAACAACACAAGACTACATTCATACCAACCCAAAAATAAGACAGCAAGGAACATATGACATAGACCTAACACACAAAGCAAGAAGGCCAAAACTAAAACAAACAAAAAAAAAGGTAAAAACAAAAAGACACCCTAACAAATAAAAACACTTCAAATAAGCAACTGCCAGAGAAAAACAAAGAAACAGACAAAATAGCAGATAGAGATACCCAGCTGTTAAAAAAAAAAAACAGGAAGCAAGGTAGAAAGAGGGAAAATGCAGAAACCAGGATAAAACTAACCAAACTTTAAATTACAGAACCACACCATTCCAATCACCATCAACCACCAAGACGAACAGATAATCAGCCTCATTCCAGTCACCAGCTCACTACCACAAAAAAAAACAATGGGCAAATTTGAAAACTTAACAAAAACAGCTGCAAAATTACAACAAAAAGCGGGCGCTCTTGTGGCCTATCGAGGGACCCTTGGAGACGAAAACACAGAAAGAGGTCAACAGCCCTCCTCATAGGCGGACAGACCTGAGGGGCTTGAGTGTGCTGCACGAGTGCACTGCAGAAGCCCATGAACTGAACAACCCTTCACGCGGATGTGTACTGCTTACTTCGAAGCCTAAAAACCTTAATGAAGCCTAGGAGAGCATAAAAACGTGCAGGAACCATGGACCAGAGGGAAGGGGAGCGCACTGAATGGGTCACAGCAGGTCGGTACCAGGGTGTAAAAACTTAGATGGTGCCGGTTACGAGCGACCTAGCCAAGAGTTACTTACCCTAACTTCAGCCGAAGCAGAGGATCCTCCTGAAGGCCTTGCTGAGCTAGATGCCGTGTCATACTGTCTTGGTTGGTCCGACGAGAGCCAGTTAAAACTGCCAACAAATCCGCCATAAAACTGCCATTACCGAACCCCTAGGGGGTGGACGAGTATTGCGAAAAGCCTCGCATTAGCAGTGTCACTGCAGGAAGCCCGTTTTCTTGGCTAGGCTACCTGAAAAGAGGGAGTAAAGGGAGGCCTGATAAGTTTCCTGGAATCCCTAAGACAGTAAGGGTTTGGGTAACAGCAACGTTACCCCTGCACTGAGGGGGCCGGTCTGCAGCTGGGCCTGTCCCGAGTGATGATAAACGGCGGCGGCGGATCGTCTCCAGTCGGCCTTCTGAGGCCATGAAGTTTACAGCTTCTGCTCCTTCTCCTCCTCCTGATGCCGATGCGAAAATACAAGCGATCCGCGCAGCCTTCAAGAAGACTCAAAGCTAAGCAAGTACCGTGAAGTCGCCGACGAGCTAATGCCACTAGAGCAGTTAACAGACATCTGGACTACACCTGCCCTGTCCCAAGCTGAATAGAAAGCACAAACCATAGCGCTCAACCTGAAAATGGTCAAAAAAAATTGGCCACGCACACACAAAATAATGCAGCAATAGAAAGAAACTCCGACTCACACACATACACACACAACTCTATTCTGGAATGTGCGAGGCCTTAATAATAAGGGACCAGAATTTACTGATTATTCATCCAGAAACAACTTAAAAATAGCAGCAATAAATGAAATACATTTTAAGACCACTGGTAGGTTTACTATTCCAGGCTTTGCAATATACAGGAGGGATAGACCACTGACAAGAGAAAAGGGAGTGGTGTTGCATTAATTAGCCACAATTCAATTAAGCACCAGGAAATTATTAAATTTCCAGACTTTCAAACACTGGAAGCAGTAGGCATAGAACTTACACCAGGGCAACAGCGAACTAAATTACTATCTCTATATGCCCCACCAGGGCGAACTCTAGTAGCTACCGACATAAATAATTTAATTAATAATGTACGCCACACCTTATTAGCCCTAGTAGATCTAAATGCTAAATACCCGAATTGAAACCCGCGAAACAGAACTACAAATGGTGGTTCTCTACAAAGGCACCAAATGAACAGAACTTGCTAAGTTATGGCTCCATGTGAGCCGACATTTAATCCTACCCCGATAAATCAACAGCCAGTTGCCATTAGCATTTCAAAACCATATACAGTCGACTCGCGACTAACCGGGTGCGGCTTAACCGGGTTGCGGCTTAACCGAGGCATTTTTATTAAAAAAAATTGTGCGAGTTTTTAGCAATGAATACAGTAGTCATGTCTTGTAATAAACGCAAACAAGTAATGCTCGATATTAAACAAAAACTTAAAATTATCGACGAGCTAAAGAAAGGAAGAGGTGTAAAGCAGCTGTCCCAAGAATACGGCATTAGTGAACAAATTGTTCGCGATTTCAGAAAGAAAAATAATGAACTGTTAAGCTTTGCATCGACATCTGACTCTGCAAGTGGTTTGCTGAAACGAAAAACCGTGAAACAGTCTACCTAACAAGATCTTTACAAGACAATGCAATGGTAGAATGGTTCAAGAAACAACGGGCAAAAGGGACTCCACTATCTAGGCCTAAATGCATCACAGAAGCTAAGTTCTTTTTTGATGCTCTCCTCGGCCTGGAAGTGTAATTTGATGCATCATCAGGATGGCTAATAAGATTCTAAAGTCGACATGGAATTCGCGCGATTAGCATACAAGGTGAAAAGTTAAGCGGGAATAAACCAGCTGCAGAGGCTTTTTGCGGCATGTTTCAGGAACTCGAAAGTGAAAATTTTGTCCCAGATCAAATCTACAATGCCGATGAAAGTGGACTGTACTGGACAATTGCATCGGTGAGTGAACAGAGTGCTCCAGGTCATAAGACTAGTAAAGAAAGACTGAAAATTATGTGCTGCTCAAACGCTTCGGGAACACACAAGCTGAAATTAGCTGTCATTGTAAAGGCCAAAAAACCACGATCTTTTACCAGCGCAAGAGCTGATGTGAAGAACTTGCCCGTCAGCTATTTCAACCAGAAGGGTGCATGGATGGATAGAACCATTTTCAAAGTGTGGTTCGACAAGAACATAGTACCAGAAGTTCGTGCATGTCTAAGAAGCAAAGTGTTACAACAGAGAAAGTCGTGCTTCTGCTAGATAATGCCCCCTCCCACCCAAGCACAACCGTAATAAAATCATAGAATGGCGGAATATTCGTCAAATATTTGCCACCAAATGTCACGGCTTTAATCGAGCCAATGGATCAAGATGTGATTTCACTCATGAAAAGAAACTACCGCTCAAGTTTTCTCCAAAAACGCATCGAGGAAGGAAACGATTTAAAATCATTTGGAAGAATTACAGCATTTTGGACGCAATTTACAAAATAGCAGCAGCGTGGGAAAGAGTAAAGCCGTCGACGGTAGTAAAATCCTGGAGCAAAATTCTGCACATCACAGAAGAATACGATGCTGTAAGTTTCGTGGACGAGGACATACCAGCCGCTGATTTAGCTCTGGTAGCTAATACAGTACCCGGCGGAGAAATTGTGACCGACCAAGACATTGTGGAGTGGTTTGTATGTGATGCAGACCATCCTGGTTTTGCCATTCTGTCAGATGAAGACATCGCTCAGCGAACCACAAGAGAAATGAATAGACCTAAGGTCAAAAGTGTCAATAACAGTGAAGATGAAGATTACACGCCCGTAAAAGTAACGCATTTTCTCGCGCGCGAGTATGCCGAGGGTCTCCTAGACTACCTTGAAGCGGACATAGACGGCCTCGTAATAGACAAGATGGTCTTACGAAGGATTCTTTTTCAAATTCGAAAAAGGAAAATGTTTCGAAGGAGACATCGTCAACAGATTATTTTATTAAAGTTTCGTGATATCAATTAGAGCACATTTTTAGTGACAGTGTATGTAGAAACTGCGGTTATATTTTTTATTGTGCGTGTGTCATGTTTTAATTGTAGTGACGGGACATTTACTAAATATTTATTGTACGTGAATAAGCCAAAATATACTGCTGAGATGTTCTAGGGGAAGTTTATGTACAACATTTATCTATGTACGGCCCACTTTTTTTTTACTTAAGTAAAATTTCAGTCAAAATTTATTGAATTTCAAAAATTTTTGTATTACTGTATTTGACTATTGTTCGCTCCAATGCATGATCAATGCTATGCCTGGAGTGGTCCAGGGAAACCACGAGAAATTGAAAGCAGAATGGCTGGATATTGAGATCGAATACAAGTCCTCCCGAATGCGAAGCTAATGTTTTACAGTTTCACCAACTCATTCCGTATTTGATCCAGTCGTGTACACGACATTGGAGTTAAATTTTCCAAACTGAAAAAAAGCCTATGGATTTTATGGTTAAGGGCGCGATCTAACACAATTTTCATTACCATTTTTATATTTTTTATTTGTACCAGATTTCTTATTTTAGACACAAATGTGACTAAATTTGGCTCTTATGAAACTTTCTTATCTCTCATAGTTTCATGTAATGGCTTGTATTAAGTCATAGTTTGCATTTTTTCGTTTTAACGACCACACTAAAACCAACTGCTATACTAAAGTAAAAAAAAAAATCAGTGGCTAAAGACACTGAAGACTACAATGTCATCATAAAAGTAAAGAATAAAAATTATCTGTATTAAAAAAATGCTGAAACTGAAAATAAAAATTTAAAAAATTCAATAATTTAAAAAAAGCAAATAAGTTTTATTCTTTATTTTTATGAGAATGACATTGTAGTCTTCAATGTCTTTATCCACTGATTTTTTTTAGTTTGGTATAGCAGTTGGTTTTTGTGTAGTCGTTAAAATAGAAACATGCAAACACTATGACTTAAACAAGACATTACGCGACAACTATGAGAGTTAAAAATTTCATAAGAGCCAAATTTAGTCATATTTTGATTTTAAATTAAGAAAAAAAATTTCTGGTACAAATAAAAAATATAAAAAAATGGTGATGAAATTTGTGGTAGACAGCGCACTTAACAGCGTGAAATCATCTTGAAGGGTGTAATGACATATGCTTCGATAAACTGGCCAGGGTAGGCTAGTGTGCTGGCTCGAGTAACCTAGCAGACAGCTGTCTTATCTACTTCGCGACAAGCAAGGTCGCCAACTGCCGCGTAAGGGTGGGATCAGATGTCTGTCGGCACACACCTGCAATGATGCCACATCGCACCGCACACACTTAAGTATGCTGTATAAAAACTGCTTGTCTTTTCGGTTACATTGCAGCATGCACTTACGCTTACTTAGCCCTACATATATTTAAGTCTTACATACTACTTTGATAATCTTCAAAATTATTTTGTTATAATTTTTTAATAACAATCGGATTAACCAGGTTTTTGATTATCCTGGGACCCTTAGCCAGTCATTACCCCGGATAATCAAGAGTCGACTGTAATTACAAATCTACCACACCTGGAGGACACAGCCCTAAGCACTCCAGAAGCAATAGACTAGGCAATAGAAACCCTAACACACACCATACAAACTAGAATGGCCGAGAACATTCCAGAGAAGACAATCACAACAAAACTATAGACTTTTCCACAATACATAAGGGGCATTAACACGAGGAAAAATCATTTAAGACAATACACTCGCCACAGAGACAGGCAAACCAAATCTAAAGTAAATGAGCTGCAGGAAATTATATCCGAAGTAACACATTAGAGAGAAAAGTGGGATACAAAAATTACCAAACTAAACACTAATACGAATAACATATGGGGCTTAACCAAGCACCTACTTAATAAAACAGACAACATTCCTCCCTTAACAACGAACACAGGCATAGCAAAGTCCAAGCAATTGAAAATGTACTAGAAACGACATTTCAGCCCAACCAGAACCTTTGCGACACGTATTTTAGCAACAGAATTATCGCGAACTAACAACTAAATTAAGGATACCTACAGTACATGAACCAGAGCCTAACCAAACATTTAATGCCAAATTTAATTATTTATATTGATGTAATCATACTTTGAACGATCTGCACTTGTAGTATTCTGTCTTTCGGTCTGGAATGCTAGAATTATGTAGCGTGGTTTTTCCGTTGCAAATGATGATTTAACATTCCAATTCACGTTTTGAGACTGAGTAAGGGCCGGACAAGTTTCCAAGCTCCACGAGCTGAAAGCTACATCTATATTCCTTCCTTTCTCGACAAACTTGAGTAGTTTTATTCTCTCCTCCATTTTTACTTGAACATGTGGCAGCAGGCACTCTATCGATTGTATAGAGTGTGTTGTGACCGCTGGGTTTTCTGAAGTATCCAGTAAAGCATTTGTCTGAGTATTGGCTAAAAGTATGACCAGCTCTTGTTTAGAATTCACTATAATATGCTTGTAATCTTCGGCGAATCCCACCAACGAGGAAAGTCGTACACATATTTCAAATCTTCCACCTTCGTATACAGGAACTTTATAATTTGGTTCGATTCCCCATCCGGCCATTTTGGCTGCAGGTAGTTGGTTGTGTGTTAGAGACAGGTAGTTCTTCATAGTAGCCGTAATACCTACATCTCGTGTCTGGTCAACCTCGACACCACTCAGTTCATATGCAATTTTATTAATAATGTAAAGTACTCCATTTGTAATTATCTTGGTGGTTACAGGTAAGGCATTTCCAGCCTTTGATAACGTACCTCTGAATCTCAAGTATGAGTTGCATGGTAAAGTATAGATGTCCTGGTTTTGCACCGGTATTCGAACCTCGGACGACAGCTGGTATGGTCCGGGCAGGTATGGTGAATAAGCATGGAATTCAGTCTTTGTAATGGAATCCTCATAACTAACGGGCTCGTCCACATTCAGTATTTCCGCTTCTATTCTTCTTGACTTTGAAACCTAGACTCTTCAAGAACACATAATTTTTATGTGTTAACACACTGGTTGCTCGTGACACACTAACCTTTGGCTTGGTGTGGAGACTTGTTTTTATTATCTTTTTTCTAAAACTCAGGCCCATCTTTCTTCAAGTGCAAGCGCAATGTAATTTCTCTGTTTCTGAAATTAATTAGTTTATCATCCTGGTCGTCTATACGAACAATAATTTCCTGTATGTACTTTTCAATTATTGGTGCATTAATTAGATTTTTCGGGACTTCTACCAATTTGAATCCAGGCGGAATAGTCGCTGAAAACTCGTGAAGTGTATGGTTCGGTTTACCATTTAGATATGAGCCTGTTACAAGATTGCAGTTTACTCTTATAACATTCACCGGCAAGATGTTTACAGGTAATGTTGACTGGTGTACTTTTCCACTCTAATACACTTTGTGTTCGAATCCCAGCATGGATGCTAGTGTATCTTTCTCGGTAAAGTCAATATCTTCGCTGCATAAAATTTCACTTTTCAGAGTGTTTGGATTTCCTCGCAAAACAAAACGTAAGTCAGGACCTAATGCTTGCTTGATGTATTCTGCAATATCTTCAATGTCATACGATCCTGTAGGCACAGTAACCTCTTCAGTGATGACACTTTTCACATATCGAAATTTACAGTTTGAACTATCTACATTAGGTACAGAGAAATAAGTTTGGAAATCAATTAGTGCCACTGACCACGAACCTTTTTAATCCAGAGCTGGAAAATGCACGGAGCGCAGCTCTGAGCTCTTGCCCTTCAAGATCAAAGTTACAGACATTACTGATACAAAGTTGTGCTTGTATCAACATTTATTAATCGCTAATTAAGAACTTGAGACATAAATGACCACAGTTCCACTGGGTAGGTAATTGCTCATTGAAATAATAACTTAGTTCCATCCCCTGAAAATACTTGCGCACTTCTATGGGAGGACGAAGGTTTCCAAAACTGTTGTAGTAACCAACATTGTTTCCATATTTTTTAAACGACACCCAGTGAGTTCCTCGGCCAGTAGCCGAATCTAAATTTATAATTCCACATTCGTTAAGTCTTGGTTTCGATGGTAATTTGTCTCTCATGAACACACCCCAGAAATGAGGTATTTGTAATTTTCTAGCAAACTTTATTAAATCCAAGTTTGTTAGTGGTCTGTTGGGTAGTCGGTTTAGGACTGTTTCCTTCTCCTTCTGGTTCTTTTTTCAGACATCCCCCACCCACAGGATAAGGTATTAGGTAAAGTCCTTTCCCATTTTTTGACCCTAGTGCAATAGCTTCCATTTGCTTGTTGTGTCGTTGAAGTTCTTCCAACTGCTTACCTTGGTTTTTCGATGTATTCACTGCTCTGGCAATACCACTGCCTCCGCCAATCAGGCCCCCAATGCTGCCAGGCCAGGCAGGAGTAGAGGCAGGAAGCCTCCTTGTTTCTTGCTTGCTTACTTACTTTTTCGAGTCTTCTTTTTCTTCTGACTAACTATATTTTTGTCAGACTGTATGGATTTAATTCGAGTATTTGTAGCATTGGATGTTCTACCCTTTATTCGCAAACCCATTCCTCGTTTGACTTTAGTCTTCATGATCTTGGATACTCCCCAAGCAGCAACTCTTTCACCAAACTTTGATTCCTTGGATTTAGCAATCTTCTTTGCTCTATTTGCAAGTACAGTGTCAGCAGCGAGTCTATCTTCCAGCTTGTTACTGTTGGCATAGGCTATGTCGTGCTCCTTGCACGCCTCATCTAATTGGTTAACTCCGATGTCACCGCGCTCGAGCTTCTTCTTCAGCTTAGTTCCTGGTCCACAGAATCTGTACCCAGGAATATGTGCTTCGAAAGGCAAGTTATTTATAAGAGTATTCACTAGTCCTCTTCCGGCCTTGATCTTACTCCTACGAGGCATCACGATACACTAAGTTAAAATTACTTAAGTATGTGTTTATATATTTTTTATTCAGTTTCATTCGAGACTTTGAACAGTATGGCTGTTAAAGATGCACCTCCGCTGTCACTTCTGCGGTAAAGTATTTACAGCCATGCGTAGTATGTTACGGCATGAAAAAACTACATGCGTGATGAAGACCAAGAACAAGATTTAAATGTGAACTCTGCCAACAACAGTTAAGTCGAAGAGATGCTTTGAAGAGACATACTCAAACTTGCATCACTGATTCTGTAAACTCTCCACACACTGCTCCACACAAGATTACGTATGCTCCACGTGCTCCACAGTCAGCTCCACATGTTCCATAATGTGCTCCACACAAGCCTATGAATACTCCACATGCTCCTCAATCAGCTCCACATGTTCCACAATGTGCTCCACACAAGCCTATGCATACTCCACATGCTACTCAATCAGCTCCTCACACAACTATACACGCTCCACATGCTCCACAGTCAGCTCCACACAAGACTATGCATTCTCCGCAAATGTCTCAAAACCCATTTACTTATGCTGGGCATAGCTCCACACATGCTCCTCACGCTCCACACCAGTCTCCGCACGCTCCACGCCAGTCTCCACACGCTCCACACCAGTCTCCGCACGCCCCGCACAAGTCTCCACAAACTCTTCCTCACGCTCCTCAAATAGCACTGCAAGTTGGTGGAAATATACATATTGACAAGCAAGAAGTTAGTTTACCAATACGTATAACTACCGAAGATGAAGTCACCTCTCACGAATCAAGACATGGTCCCCTGCTTCCCACTATTAAGCTTGTTGGAGGAACCTAATGGTCTCCGGTTAAAGAATGTGTACTTATACTCTAAAACATTACAACAGCCAAAGTATCAGAGACTTGGAAAAATTCTAAGTTATATTGATGGACACCAAGTGAAGCTCTACCAAACTCTGTGTTTGTTTTCGATGATGTAGCTTGTGAGAAAGTCTTGTATCCAGGAATACTTTTGCATGGGAAGGCATATGTCAGTAGATTCCTTTTACCTTTGTCAGACTTATTCACGTATTCCCAAGTAGCTATTGAGAGATAATGCGAATTTGTTGGTTTTGTTTAGAATGGATGACTTGAACTTGAGACAGGTTTACTCTGATCATGTTAATACGGACATGACTTTCGATAAATTCAAAGATGTGTGTGCATTTTGTTGGAGCGATCCTCACGGATTTCTTGTAATAGCTAAAGACTTTCCTCTACTTAAAGGAAGGTACAGGCGTGGATTTGGTCAACTCATAAGCCTTCGTCAGTGAGAAACGAGCTACATAATTTCAAAGTTTGGCCATAATGGCTTGAAACGTAAAATGGAAAGTTGTTTAGTGTCTACTGATGATGGGAACTGTAGTGTCAAAGGAAAAAGACTTTAAAATATTGCAAGAGAGAAGACGGAGATGCTGTTAACAAGGCATTTATTTACACACTTAATGGTGATTTGATTAGTTTAATACAAAATGTACTAGACAGAACAAGTAATGATATTGCAAGTATGATAAATGATGTGGATGTTAAACTAAGGACTGTTCCTGTTGATGTGGAGAATTTGCTGGACAGGAAACTTAATGTAATAGAAGGGTTGATAAATGAAACTTTTGGCACGGACAAAGTCCTGGACCAGATTAAAATGCACATTACTAAACTTGAAGATTCAATTAAAAATATTGAAAATATGCTAACATCAGTTTATAATCCGCCTCCAGTCATAGTTTTGGAAGGGAAAAATAACAGGCCGAGATCTAAGACTCCACCTAAGAAAAACAACATATAAATACCCTGTCTTGTCATTATAAGTGGGTAGTACAATGTCTGACATTGTCTGTGACTTACACGCCGTGATCAAAAGTATTTACGCAAAGTACTTGACAGCTCAACGTGCTAGAATGGAACGTGATATGATTAATGAAGAAGCTTTCAAACCTATAACAGACCGACTAGACAGTTTGAAGCTGAAACCACCTCCGTCTGTAAAATTGAAGAAGGAAGAAGAGCTTCAAACTATAGTGAAACGCAAGAAACCTGCACAAGAAGTTGATGAAGATGATTTGCCTCTCTCCAAGTGGAAACGGAAAAAGGAACAAACCACAATGCTTCATGATTACTTGACAAATTCACGGTCCAAGGATAGAACATATGGAGTATACAGACAAAATAAAAAAATATTACTTGGGAAACAAGCAAATTTTATTCTTGCCCAGTAATGACGTAAAAGTAGACTCTGTCATAATCAAGCCAGCTTCTGGACTCTACGAATTACTGTTTAAACAGAATACTGGTACTTATACGCATGGTGCCCTGCAACAGTATAAACGACTTTTGAAACTTACGAGTGCTCATTTGAAGAATAACGATTCTAGCTGCAATGAATATTACGGATGAAACACACCCGAAATTCAACATTATTTCCCAGCTGTTCCCTGATGTAGGAACTACAATAGGATCTGGTCTTGATCTACGTAAAAAAATAGACGATAGGAGACTTTCAGATTATGTTTACTGGAATGATGCCAATGAAATTGTAGACAGATTAAGACTGATAATTGCTTCTCAGCAGGCTGGAAATAATTCACATACAAATGAAATATCTAGCATTATAGAAGAATTGCGTGAAGACGGATACATAGAATAAGTCGTCAAAACATTGCTGGGGAGCTGCACAAGCCTGCAAGGCGAAATTATCCTCGATGTTAAGTACATGTGTTTGGTTTGAAAGACATGTATCAAGCAGACTTGGTTGAAATGATTCCTTTTGCTCGCAAGAATAAAGGCTACAAGTACATGCCGACTGTTATTGACTTCTACAGTAAATATGCGTGGGCAGTGCCCATAAAAACTAAGAGTGGCAGGGATGTAACAAGTGCGAAGAATATTGTTTTGCAAGATAAAGGTCCATGCAAGAATCTACATACTGACCTCGGCAAGGAATTCTACAATTTTAATTTCCGAGCCTTGATGTCGAAACATAAAATAAACCATTACTCAACCCACAGTGGTCTCAAGGCTAGTATCGTAGAACGTTTTAATCGTACTTTGAAGAATGAAATGTGGAAGAAACTCTCAGCACAAGGAAGCTACAAGTGGATAGACGTTTTGCCTCGTCTGGTCTCGAACTATAACAATAAAGTACATAGGACCACGAACATGAAGCCTGTAGATGTCATGGACAACTCTTTACTACACACTGTTTATAAAAATGAGAAGAAACTGGATTTGCACAAACCTAAAGCAAAGGTTGGAGACTATGTAAGGATATCGCGAGTGAAGGGAACATTTACTAAAGGCTACACACCAAACTGGAGCACTGAAATATTTAAAGTGGTCAAGATTCGGCACTACGAACCAAGGACCTACTATCTAGAAGATGCAGAAGGCAAGACTATTCGAGGAGGTTTCTACGTCGAAGAAATTCAAGTTACCAAGTATCCAAACACGTATTTGGTCGAGAAGGTTTTGAAGAAGAAAGGAAATAAAAGTGTTAGTACGATGGCTGGGGTACGATGCAAGCCACGACAGTTGGATTCGACAATCAGACATTATGTATTAATAATGCGAATTCTTATGTATGAAGGAATAAATAAATATATTTTTAAAATCTGAATTGCTGTGTTATTTAAAAGCAAAAATTCTTTTACTGGGAATGTCTGGAAGGCAGTCTGCTATGACAAACATTGAACAAGTTGATACTCGGGGCGATGAGGTGGTCGGTGCTGTTTCGTCATCTCGCCCTCGCGAGGAGCGGGGTTGTCCGGCAGTCTAATGGTCTAGGCCATTAAGCCGGGTGACGCGCGACTCTCGCGCGCAGCTGCAGACTTTGAGTCACGCTTTGCCACTTCAGGTAGTGGCTCGCGAGCAAGTTAAGACCAGGGCAGTACTTATCCGACTGGACGGCGCCAGCGGCCGCCCCCTACGACCAGTGACGTAGATTGTGACCACATGAAGGGAGGGTATTCTCGCAATACATTGGCTGGAGGGGAGGGGATTCTTGTCTGGAGATGTCTCCTGAGTACTTGGGGCTTCAGTCTACGTTAAGATGTCGAACACAATGCACGAGTGGGAAAGCGAGGACGACGAAATTCTCGACGAGCTTTATGATGCTGCCGTGGCAGGGACCTCAACGTCAGCTCGGCCGCCGCTGATTCGCTTGCGGCAGAACCCCAGCCTCAGCGACGACGAGGACGAGGTTCAGGTCGTCGGGGTGTTTGGGGCAGGCAAGCAGCCCTCCGACTCTGCCTGGCCTGCTCCAAAACAGGGGCCTGCTGCAGGGCGACCCATAATGGTGGTGGCGCCCATGGTGCACGAGGTGGAGGAGGAAGACATCGATGACGATGACGTGGAGGACGACGGCAACGACTACGACGCAGAGGAGGAGCAGGAGGAGGAACAGAGGGAGAAAGAGGACAATGTGGGGGAGAAGGTGCGGCAGGAGCTTGTTAGGCTGCGGGTCCAGGTTCGGGGCCAGCAGGAGGAGATCCTGGACCTGCGGCTCCAGCTGCAGGCCCACCAAGCCATGGTGGGGATCCGCCACACCGCCACCACTCGCTTCCAGGAGGAAGTCCTCGGCCTCCTCCGGACATTAGTGGGACGAGGACACATCCAGCCGCCTCACGAATTATAAATATGTATATAGTGTTTTATTGTGTATAGTAGTATTTAGTTGTGTTGTGTACATAGTGCTTTAATAAATTTATTATTTTTTAAAACTTAAAATTGTGAGTTGAGACATTATTCACCCGTCATTACTTTTCTTAAAGAGCATCAGATGCAACAGTCCTTGTACACTTAATCAGTGATTGCATAGAACACAATTACATTATACTGTTTTAAATATAAAATGATTATGATTGATGGCGGTGATATTAAATGCTTGTCAAGACTTGTCAATCTCGCTGTCTGTAGGCATGCATAAAAAATAATAATATTGGTGATAGGGGCAAGAGTCCCGCCTATGGTACATTACACATCGCCCTTAAACGTATATGTATACGTGTGGAGTAGAATCAAGTGAGTAAAAATTACAGTTCAAACCCCCTGGTGGTCATTCCTAGAATTAAATATAATAGATTATTTAGCGGGAACTTTAAATATGGCGGGTTCAATGTAAATAAATGACTGTTGAAAATTGGCGGGAGGAAAATCATTCCAAGATGGCAACCGGAAACAAAAATTTAATTTTAGATTTTTGTAATTTTTGGAAATTCTTTAAATTTTGGGAAATTTTGAAAGTGATGTAATCCAAGATGGCGGCCAGAAACAAGATGTCGGCCTGAAACAAGATGGCGGCCGGAAACAAGTTGGCAGCCGGAAACAAGATGGCGGATGCAGCTCCACAGCTCCACACCCTTAAACCCTGCGCCAGTAGCCCCCAAATCCATCTACTAGAATATACTAAAGAAATGTATTTAGTTATATACTTTTTTTAAATAAATACATTTTTGCAAATTTTAAAATTAGCTAAAAATAAAAAAAAATATTTTCCATACGAAAATACTCAAGACGATTTTAAACAAAAAATGTGGGCTGCATGCAATAGATAATTCAGCTGATAGTTAACCTCATTGGTGTGGATTTGTTTGGTGGTAGGAGGGGGAGGGGGCACGCCCCCAAAATATTTAGGGGGATTATCCCTCCAAAGAAAATTACAAAACATTTATCGAATTAAAATAATTATAGTTTTACCAGCGGTATATTCAAAGTTTATCAATACAAACTGCTTAAATAGCCCCATTTTGTGTCGAGAAATTACACAATATCGTCACACAGCGTTTACCTTACATAATGCATACGAAATGCCACTTGTCTCGTGTCCTGCAAGTAAGTTGACCACCGATGACTGCAAAGTCATGTTTATTACAGGGATCCCGATAACCATTACTCAAATTTAGGCTTAAACTCAAGCGTGTTCGCTGTCAGGTAAAAATTAATAGTTTGATATCAAATGGTAGTAAAACTTATGTCACGTTTTTCACGGAGTATATATAAAAAAAATTGTAGACATTAACACTTAAGATAAAAAGAAGTATGAATTTGACTAAGTAAAAACGACTTTTGTAAGTACCTGCTTTGTTATAATCCCAAATATGACTAGAGAAACATTTCTCTGTTATTTCGTTTGAGGTTGGTTTGTTATACAGACGAAAAAAAATTGGATTCAACAACGCAGTTTAAACTTTTTATTTAGTATTTTACGTTACAAATTTCATCGGACGTTTCACCAGTGATCTTTCTATGCATCGAACCCTGATCACTAAGATGGGAACGTAATACTGTTTAAACCTTAAGGTAAACACTAGACCTATATATTTCAAATCCAATTGTTATGTTAAGTATATTTTAATATTTTTAGATAATCTATCAGAAGTCAGAATAGTTGAAAGTCGGAGACATTAAGGTGTAAAATATTGTTATTTTGCAACTTAGTTAAGTGGGTATATACCTGAATCAACAACTATGTTAGTGTGTCCGAAAATAGTTTATATTAAGAGGCTGTGATACGAATTCAATTGCCTACCTGTTCTAATGTTAATTTTGAGGATCTCTTTTCTCGAAAACTACTAACACTAACGATTTGAAACTAGACACAGTGAAAGCTCATAATAAACCTGACTTATCCCATTACCTCAATTTAACTATTTATTCGTCGTTTATGCTCTGTAATTAAAAGTAGTTCTTAAAATTTTTGACAGACCCACAAAAGTTTAAAATAAGCCAAGTATTTATAAAAGTTAGTGAAAAATTCAAAAGGGGAAATATTGTCTTATGCATTATTTTCAACTCAATAATATTACAAACACGCTGGGGGGAAAACTGCGTGTATAATTAGTTCCTAAGTGAAAAACATGACTAGTTTCGCGTCTGTTGTTATGAGGATAGGCCGTTTTCGCCCGGAGTCCCTACGGCAAGGAGTAGCATCCCGTATGTGTGAAAATTATCCGATTATTCCATAAGTTACATCAATACTTTCTAGTGTTAGAAGCTACTGTGTGATACCACTGATTAGCAAGAATTAGCGAAATCATGGTTTTGTCAGTAAAGCTTAAGACTGCCGTTTTACTTCGAAGGGAAAGTTATGTCCTTCAGCTAAAAGAAAAAAGAACAAAGGTGAAAATTTGAAGAAGTGAAGAAACAAGCAAAAATTAATGTATGTGTATTCAAAAATTGTCAATTTATTCTACTATAGGTACTCTCATTTATTTATTTCAACTTCATCACGTCAAGGGTTTTTTATATCCTGTTCAGTGAGCAAACGAATTTTCAGTGGCGGCTCGTGGGTTGTTGCCAGGTGCGGTTGCAGATAAAACTGTACACTCCTAAAACACATCGTGTACCAATGACAATGAAACTGGTCCAATATTGAACACTCAGTAACTCATCGCACCTGCTGACCAGCGTGTCAGTGGCTGTTGTGTCAACGAGTGTACAACTGCGTACAGTTCTCGGCAACTACAGCCCCACCTGGCAACAACCCACGAGCCACCGCCACTGCGAATTTTAAAGTACCTCGGAAAATGTATCTTGTGGCTCGTTTTATATAAAGAATGTGGATGCCAAAAGTGCACAGTAAAAACCCTTTATTTGCCAGAACATAAAATGTGATGCGACAAAAAATATTTGTTTGAACTGGATCCACTACAATGTATCCTTGTGGTTAAGATAACATTGTAACTTCAAATATATATTCTTCTTTGCTATGAAGGAAGCTTTCTTAGGCCTACCTTAATTTTCTTAGCGGTAAACAAACTTTCTTAGCTGTAAAATTACTTTGCAGTGGCTCATATTCAAACAAATATTACTTTCCTGTAATGTTAGCATTTTTAGTGTGTTTTTTGTTAATACATTTTTAACATATTAAGAGATCATTGAGTAAATGTAACAACGTAACACTGTATTCGCATTGCAGATACAGTGTACACTTGTGTGTGTTTAGCAATGCAGACATTCTTGATGAGGATGATAAAGATTAATAATATACGTGAAAGGATTATAAAAGTATAATATAATTTTTTATTAAAATTAAAGCACAATAATTCGTCAGTTTATCGAAGTTTGTGTCACTAGTATAAACTAAGCCCTGATCTGACAGTGCGGGTTAGCCAAAACATTTCATACCATGTTTACTCACACCGAAGTGTGGCTTTCTTTGTTAACGGTGCCTCTTAGCCTAGGCCATCCCGGCGCCCGGCCCCCATGGGCGAGGGGAGAGATCACGCTCTGCCACGCAGTGTACTTCAGCTAACAGTCTGTTGGAACCGCGCGAACCCTTTCGCGGAACGCAGAACTGCGCCTCCATGTCACCTACCAAA
>PNEQ01040293.1:0-17916 GCA_003012365.1 Medauroidea extradentata | reverse complement strand
TCTCCCCTCTCTCTTCTCCTCTCTCTCGGCAAACTGTGAAGTTAAGCTTCATAGTACAGGGGATATATGGAATGCCCCGAGAAAACCACTAAATTTCATGGACTCGTATGGGGCTGTCCACACCACGACACCCTAGGGCAGAACTTCTCAATTAAATGTACCTTTGGGCCACTTGCTACAATTTTATAATTACCAAAAACATTCGGGGGGCCAAAAGAAAGAAAAATGCAGTCAATAATTATAGGCATTGTACGGAGTCATTTAATTGAACTAATGTTTGTCTAACATAAATCATTGTCATTCGCAGAGATTACATTGACCTAACTATAACTATTAAGAAATAGCCTTTAAATTATTACAACAAAACATTTTCGCTGATTTCTGACATTTTGATGGCGGGCCAGTAGAAATCTCTCTGCAGGCCGCATCTGGCCCACGGACCGCCTATTGAGAAGGTCTGCACTAGGGCTATAGATAAGCCAGTTACTGTCCTGAGGAAATAAAATTTTAGACACTGGGATGATAGAAATTACCACATATTAATCCAAGCAGCAACAGTACACTTGGTTAAGTCACAATGCACGAGATTAAGAACTAAATCACTTAAGTACAAGCTGTCACTTGACAAGAGCACCTGCTGCCATCAAATTAGAATAGTTATCACTTGCACACAGATACCTATCTGTAGTTTCTATTGTTGCCGATAATTAACAACATGCACAGTTAATTCCAGTTACAAATGTAAAACATTAATTATCGCCACAAATCATGCAAGGATGCTGCGTGTTAAATAAAACCAGTGTTCTTTTCAAATGACGAGCAGAAGTACGACACCTAACACAATAATTACTCCAGTCCTTGCCGCGCACATACTCTTATCTCTGTGTCTCGCTCACAGACTGACTACCAAGGGTAGAGAGGGGAGGGATCGAAGTGTGGCGTGACTTTCCCAATCCTTGCGCTGGCAGCATGATACACAGCTAGCTATTATGTTAAAAATTCCACCAGACCATAAAAGCAATTAAACTGGACTAGCACATCGTATCTGCGGTTTCATGCGGTCAATTATCTTATCACCAGCAGCTTTTATTAACATCCCCTCAGTAAACTACATGTGATTACGTGACGTAACCACACTCTAAAACCAATACAGTACCTGCAGAATTAACATTAGGCACTAAGGTTGTGTCTCAATTCTCCCAAAGAGTGCTCTTTTGTGCTCTTGTTCTTGCAAACATGTCATAACTACATCAGAAAGCGCACACTGTGCCTGTCTCGATGATTCCCGTGAGTACGAAAGAGCGAGAAAACAAAGTTATATACTCTCTCTCTTTCTCACTGGCATATGCCATCTTAATGACATCATCATATATTGCAAATATTTCAATATTTATACGTGGCAAGAAATTTACTTAAAATTTTTGGCCATAATATGCATTTAAATACACAAAAAGTTTTGGCACTGCCTATAAACAGCTATTCTCTGCTTGAAATACAACACCGGTAAGTTTAAAAATTATTATTTGAATTGCCCACAAGTGTATTTAATATGTTTATATCTTGGTTTAATAAAATTTACGCACTTGTAACCTTTGCATCATTTGTTTACAAATGCGAGAAAGCATTGTCCAAGCTGGAGTGAGCGAGAGCACCAGAGAGCAAACAAGAGCTCTCTCTTGGTGTTATGTGAAAGACTACTCTCTCAACAGAGTACTCTTCAAATTAAAACACTGCCTAAAAGTCTCGCTATAAGAGTACTCTTTAAATTAAAACATGGCCTAAAAATCTCTCTCTCTACAACCCTGCTAAATATACCACAGCTGCTATAATAATGTCCAATCTTATCTTTTCTGTCGGAAATGTGCCGGATGTGCTATCACGGGTAGTGTGCATCAGGGCTTTTGAACACACACACCATGTACAGAAGTGTCATAAAGGGAGGGGGGTGGCGAAGATGCCGAGACCGGGCGTGACTACCTGGCCCATGGTTTGGTACGACAACTTACCAGGTACTATAAGTTCAATTAAATTTTACTCACATGTTTAAAGATTTTAGGAGGGTGCACGCACATGCAGGAAGGTGATTTCTTTGAAAAGTAATCTTTTAAAAAAATGGTTAACGAAAGTTTGCAATTGCAGTTGTACCATTAAAAAGTGAACTTACGTGTTTTTACTTTACACAAGGGATGTAACAGACTAAGTTTAATGTGTTTTGATTATACTGTTGCTGTTATTTAAAAGCACCACACATAGTCACCTTACTTTGTTTATAACCTCGCACGGGGTAGTGTATAACAAGCAACAACTTATCTGATACATTCTCATGGCATGGAGAAAAAGTGTTAAGCTAGACAGTCCCTCATTAAGTCTCTACAGCTGCTTTTCTAGCATCTAAGACAATAGAACTTTTATAGACCCTAATTTATTGCTTAGGAATATCAGCCAAAGAGTTCAGTTTTGTAATAAATAAATCACAAAATGAATAATCCATATGTGGATAATCAACATTTGACTATATTTATAACAAATTCAATGGTTTGCAAGAGATTTGGAGCAATTCCCTTCTTTAGACTTACACAATTCAGAAAACTAGCTTGTTTTTTAGTTACAGCCTGCAGATGAACTTTACTGGAACTTGTTAATTCAGTAACAATTTTATTTTTCTAAAATGTTTGATGAATTGGTACTTATAGCTGTTTTTTGTAAGCTGTACAGCATTTTCTTGGCAATCAAATATTCAAATAATGGAGCATGTGCTTAGTAAAGTTTGGAAGATTGATGGTATTCTTGCTTAAACTGTAGCAGCATTCTAAAATTAAAATTTATTTTCTTTAGGTTGCTGAAGTATGTTCTGTCGTGTTTTCTTCTATCGTGCTATCACTTGCTGCCATGAATGCAATGAAAGACTGTTTGCAACAGCTAAAACAGGTCTCTTTTTTATTATTAATTAATTTTTTTACCTGGTACTTGTTCTTATTTTTAATCCTATGTATTTTTATTTTACACCATGAATAACTTGTGTATTTGTAGTATGTACACAAAATATGAAATATGTATATTTTATGAATATTTATTATTGCATATTTGCAGGTTATTGTATCTTTGAGTTCATAATTATGTATTGTCAAAGTTTTGAAAAGCGTTTTGATATATTTGTAGAGATTCACTGTGCAATATTTTATTTTACATGTTTGTGCCATAATTTATATGTTGTACCTTACACTTTATAAATACGTAATTTAATTACGAGTTGGACCTACTCATCTCTTTAGTTTATAAGTTAGAATAATTTTGATAGTTTCATATTGTATTTTTTTTAAGAGAAGTAAAACTGTAAAAAAACTGTACGTTATGATCTTAATACATAAGGCTGACATTATGTTGTAATGTTTAATTTCTGTATAGATATATTCATTATTCTAAGTAATCTTGTAATGTAAGAAAATTATTATTTTTTGTATTTTTTAAAAAGTCACAGAAAAATTTACACTAACTTTCAAAATAGTTTTATAAAAGTTGTTTTGCTTTCTTTTAAGCTAAAGGTACTGCAGACAGAGCAATGCTGTATGATTATTTGTGTAAGAAACTGTTTCTAGTCAACTTTACCATTGTAATCATTAACAATGAAATACTTTCAGCAGAAAAGTATTGGGTATGGTAAAATATACCTTAGTTTTCTGCTGAATTTTTTATATTTTAATCATCTTTGAATATGACATTCCATGTTTCATATTATTCTGTACAGTTTTTGTGTTGAACCTTGAAAGAGTTTAAATCCTGTACATACAAATGTAAGAGTTTAATAAACTGTTAATACTGCAATAATAGGTGGTCTTATTGCACTACAAACACATCTCTAAACTTGAAGGAAGTTTTTTGGAGGATACTATAAAGAATGTAATTCATCAACTTAAACATTCAGTTGGAAGAGCAGAGTACTTTATGTACCTATACTTGGTAATTCCAAACTACAAAGACAAACTCAGTGTGCTTATTCTTATAAAATTTTTTTACAATAGTACAGTACCACTTATGCTGAAAATACTGCAGAAAGGTGGTAAACACCATATAACACGTAAACATAAAAGTTTTCTTGGACATACACCATTGCTGGCGGATGTTGCCATATTGTAGAAAATCTCACAATAAAATAAAAAACAAAGAAAGAAAAGCCAGTAAGCTGTAGTCAACAGACATAAAACATACAGATAATTCCTGAAAGGAATTTAGTCATATCCCAGAAGACGACACAAGGACAAGAACAGATATAAAGAACAAAATTAATTTCTAAGTGGAATATAGTTGACTGGAGAAGGACAACACAAAAAAACAAACGTAAAAATAATAAAAAACCAACAAAAGTGGGGTGTGCAAAAAAGGCACCAAATGGAAAAACGACGATGACAACACAAATAATGAGACACGAATGGATGTGAACGCAGACAAAAAGTAGACGGAAAATAGTAGGCTTCGCAAGACGACAACAGATGCAACGTTTCTGGAACTGGTATTTGTTCCCCAAACGTCGCATCTGTTGTCGTCTTGAGAAGCCTACTATTTTCAGTCTTTTTTTTGTCTGAGTGGCGGCTTGTCTGTGTTCACATCCATTCGTGTCTCTTGTTGTTTGTGTTGTCATCATCATTCATCCATTTGGTGCCATTTTTGCACTCCCCTGTTTTTGTTGGTTTTTTATTATTTTTTGTCTGTCGTTTTTCTGTATCGCCCTTCTCCAGTTGACTATATTCCACTAAGGAATTAATTTTGTGTTGTTTGTACTAAATTCAACTTACTGGCTTTTCTTTCCTTGTTTTTTGTTTTATTGTGGGATTATCTGCAATACGGCATCATTCGCCCGCAATGGCATATGTCCAAAAAAACTTTTGTGTTCATAATACGAACCCATTGCAAGAATTGTTCAAATATCACACAATATAACACAATTTTATTGTTAATATTACAGAAAGTATTTAAACTGGAACAATGACCTCTAGAATCATTTTAGTTAAATTAATACCTACAACCACAGCACAACCTGTCACTGCCAAAAGGTGTTCATTAAAAAAATTGGAGTTCCACTCTTGGTGTTGTGTACATATGTAATACAATCTCATGATATTGAAGGGCATTTGGGTTTCCTATCACAGATTATTAATGAGATCTCTAGGCGAACGGAATGATGGTCTTGTTTCACCACTTTAAATAAACCCCATAGTCAGTGGCGTATATTCAATGTGTGCTTGGTGCGTGGCGCACGCCTTTCAGTACTCACAGTTTGTGTGACGCAGTGTCTCTTTGCTGAAAGCCGCAAGCGAGAAGTAAGAAGATAAGGAGAGAGACAAGGCTGTGCATGCAGTCTTCTAGCAGCTCGCCACAGGTGTCGGAATTTATGTGAGGGGTAAAAGGAGAAATGCTGGGCATATAACTATGAGACGTAACTGGTGATATGAAGCGAAGAGAGAAGGACTACGCAAGCTAGCAGCTTGCTGTAGTTATCAGTATTACCACGGGGGATAATATGAAAACGTAACGGAGAGAGAGGCAAGACTACGGGTGTGATCTGCTAGAAGCTTGCAATGTGTATCAGTATCCAGGCGAGGGGTCTGGGAGGAATGCTGCACTCTTTGTGGATTAGTCAATATGGAAAGCTTATGGCTCAAGTTGGTGTCATAGTAGGGAGGGTAAAGCGTGCTGCTACCTTACAGATTGCCTTGGTGCCTACCCTATACCTTTCCGTGCTGGAAGGTCCACGACCTATAGAACTACAGCGGTCCAGTAGTATGGGTTACAGGCATGTTTGTTGGTTTTCCCACTCTCAAGACGTTACAAAATTCCGCCCAACAAATTGTGTTTGTTTGTTTAGACGTATGGAAGTAATTTTTTACCTAAGTTAGACTAATACCACAACTGCCAGACCCAGTTTCAAAGCATAAGGAATAAAAAGACCTGTAATTGAGATATTTTTATGTTTTGCAGTATGACTGTGCTAAACAGCAAGATGTGTTGATATAAATTGCCTTTGTATCTCTATTGCTTTGTACAAAGCAGGGTTGTTATTTTTTATTTGACTGTATTCATCAAGGAGTCATAAAACGAGATTAGCGTGATGATTCACCTCATAGTAACGGACTGCCGTTTCAGTAACGTTTGACCAGTAGTTGGTTTAAAACTGTACATTTATGTATGATGTGTATGTTAAAAACAGTAAACCGGTGCTTGCTGCTCAGATAGTTTCGTCGTCTTCCAGTATCAGCCAGCATGGAGCAGTCCCAAGCCACCAACCTTCATGAAGTGAGTTGTAAAGTTGTGAACGACAGTTATCATAGTGAAGACAAAATCACGAGGTAATAATGGAAGACAATATTGAGAGAGTGAAAGTGGCAGTAATAAACAATTCTGAATGTTTGGTTCAGTGCCACGAAATAGTATTATGTTTGGGACGTATGTGAGTGTGCGTGTCTGTGTGTGGGTGCACGCATGCATGGGTGTTTGTGCACATGGGTGTGTGTGTGTGGGGGGGGGGGGCTGGTTTACTATGAACAGATTATGGAAAATGAAAGATTATGCTGTGCATATGCAGATTCTTTTCACGATGAACCCGATGTTCTAATCTTCATATGTGACAAGGCTTGTTTTCATGTAATTGGAGGTCCTTAACAAAACTGCAGGCATTGGACAGAGAACAATTTGAGGCAGTTCCATCGCAGACCTCTTTATTCACTCCACAAGACAGTGTGCAAGGGTGCCCATCTTATAGATTGTAAGGGGGGACCAAGATCGTAATATATATTTATGTTAACAGGAACTGATGTAGTCTATGTATAAATTTGTAGTCACTGGCATATTTTGACACAAGAAACCACGTTTATTACGAAACTTATAAAACTGCAAATAGTTTACTGTACATTTTATTAAAAAACAAAACTAAACACATTGTGGAACATCTGTTGGGGGGAGGGGGGCTCAGGCCACACCCTGCCCCCCTCACCCCTTATGGGTGCCCTTGACAGTGTGTAATGTGGAAATGACAAACAACTTTTTTTTTGCCACAACTTCAGATGCTTATGTTTCATAATGACCTGCTGTGGATTCTAGAAGCTGGGGCTACAGCCCACACCTCCAGGTTTAGTCATGTGCCGTGACCTTCGAACTCCAGACCAGAGTGAGTATAATTTTTTGAGAGTATTACAGGATCAGTTTTATTGAAACACCCAGAATGTTGAATAACTTGACAACAGACATTTCTAGAGAGCAAGAGCTCACATACAGTATTAGGTGACAAGCGTGAGAGAGATTTGGGACCATACCTGAAACGTGCACCAAGGTAAAATGTGTCAATTTCCTTATTTGATATTCACTATATGATGTAAATGGCACACCCTTACCAACATGTCAAAATAAGGTACATGTTGTACTGCTTTTTATAAATAACAACCTGCGTTGTGGTTATCATGTATATAATTGCAGTAAAATACAACATTCGTCAGATATGTCTCAAATTTGTGTTCATTGTGGCTTTTCCTTGCTGTGCTGATTAGTCCCTTAATATTACCTCCTCGACCACTTTCTTATAACTAATATTTGTAGCTTTTCTGTGTTCTCATCTGTTTCATATTTTATTATTGCCTATATAGGCCTACTTTAAGTAGGAAATAATATTTTCTTGATTTTTCACTATACTGTAGTTTGAAAAGTCTTATTTTTTTATATGTTTGTTATTTTGGATATATCTGAGGATGTGTGGTAGACGTAAATAAGCAAGATCATGATAAATGTTCAGTTTGGTTAAATACTTGCTCTTGAGTTTGGTGTTGCACCAATCACACATTTTTCGAGATAGCTCTAACTTGTCAGATAAAAAATTTGTCCTGAATGTCAGTTGTCAAACTGCAGTCCTGCAATTGATTCAAACTATTCTTGGTATAGCGAAAGCAGGGAAGTATGGGTGGAATAGAGAAGAGAGGACTTGGAGCTTCTAGCAAGCTTTTAAATGGATAGTGGTATCGTCCCTTTCCTCACAGACTACCCCTTCACAGAGGCGTAAGTGAGGATTAATGTTAGTGATGGACAGGATTCATTATTGGCGAAGAAAATGTAGAAACTCACTCATTATGGCTTTTTATAATATGTAGATTTAAAACAAAATGGTTTTGTATTATACTTTCTACTCCACTATGTTGATATGTTTAGTAACTCCAAAACTAGAAAATTAAATTTAATAAAAAATTGTGCCTTAACGGAAAATATAGACATTTACAAAAAGTCACAAAGTTGGCCCATGGGTCAAGTTAAATAGCTACTCGAGTCATTTAAAAAGTGATCTAAATGAAGTTTACTTGCGTTCAAAATGTGAACTAAGCTACAGTAATTTTTTGGCTTTGTTACATGTTAAATCACTACCTGGCTAACCTCTAGTGAATGAGCACCCTGGTAATTTGACGAAGAAAGCCTATTGAACTCTGTCGGGTGATTTTCCATATGTACATCTTGACAACATTACTGACACAAATGCACGGGCACTTTCCATTAAAACTTTGTAAGCGTAATGTATTTGGTGTAATGCAATTTCCTTTATTTTAATTTAAATTTAGATTGGAAGCTGTAGTTTTCAATCTGTAATAAAATTAATGCAGTATTTTATTGGTACTGTTATAGTACTTGGGATCACAAAATAAGGATTTTTTTTCTCCGAATACTACTGTGAACGCCTCTTGTACAGCACAATTTCAGAGAGCAACTTTTGGTTTGTCTGCTGCCAAATCTTAAATTGGTGCTAGTTCAGCATAAAATTGTATCTTATAAGTTAAAACTGAAAGGCAGGCATGCCATGTTAATGCTTTTTTTTTTCTCCAAAAAAAAATGTCATTCCATTCTGATGACATAAAATATTGTTTTGTGGTATTAAGTAAGATGTTACTTGTGTTCTCATTTAATTTTAATGGAAATAATTTTTGGAATTCGTATAATAATTTTAAAAGCAGTTGTGCCTTTTCAGTCCTTTATTTCATGTCTCAATAAAAAATTATGCTGGATACTAAATATTTTGAAAATAATTTGTCACTGGATCAACCAAAGTAAAAATTTTACTCTATCCCAGATAACCTGAGTTACTTCATGCAAATGCCTCTGTAAGGCAAGCACAAGTACTACAGGCTTAACAAGACAAAATATTTAACCTAATGAAGTTTTAACCATATTATTTTACAGATATCAGACAGTAAGAAAATTATATTTAATACTTTATAAATTCATGTCTATAAAGAAAAGATACAGTACAGTAACGTATTCAATTTTATGATTGTGTAGTTATTTAAGCTGGAGGAAGAAAACAGAGTACTCAGCTGCTAATACATAAGTTGAAAGTTAACTGAACAGGAGCAAAAGTTATTTACAGGTTAAATCTGTACTGTATATACTGTATACTGTGTAAAAATCTAGGCAGTAAAAGTTGATCTAGGCAAGTCCCTACCAAATTTTTCCTTCAGCCGATTTTTTATCGTTCGGCTACTTGGTAACAAACACTGCCTGGGACTACTCTCATCGTCCTCAAAAGTTAATGTCAGAGACCAGAATAAAATATATTTATTGGTTGTTAACGCCAGATGTTTTTATTGTAAACAGCTGTACTACTCTATAATTCAGTTGGCAATACAGTACATAGCTGCTGAAAAAAATAACTCGGCACACCAAGAGAGAGTACGGTTGCTGTGGCAATGATGGCGAGAAATTCAGTAACAAAGTTTTTGTTGTTTAGTACAAGCTTCACAACCAGTTATTGAGGGTAATTACTTGTTTGTCTCATATTTTATATCTTACAGTATTTTTAATGTTACAGGCAGATGTGTTCTGAAAACAAACTCTTGTACCTATGACAGTTGTAACATTATATGTTACCAGCTAACATGGAAGGATCATTTTACGAGACTGTACCTGTGTGAAATCTTGACGAACTTTACATTTTGAAACTCGTTACGATGCTGCTGCTAATTTTTTTAAGTATTGGCAAAATACTTATGAAAATCAATAAAGTTGTATTTATTTCTTAGCTAAAGAAGAAAGTTTTTTTGGATCACCTACATATTCTATTTAGGTCTGTAGGATGTCATTAAAACATACTATATTATTAGCATAAAAGAAACTGAATTTTCCAGCCTTGGTCCTAGGTTTGGTTGATGTTTTAGTTGGGTCGTCAAAAGTACCAGGCGGTCTATTCTCTATAACTCAACCTCTGGTAAAGATCATCCCCTGTGACTGTCTAATCGTAAAAGACAGCAATTAAGATAGTCACTCGTGACTATCTTTATATCATATTCTCTAACATCTCTCTTTACGAGAATTTCCATATACTTGACAACACTGTAGACTGCACTCTGAAAACCTTCATACTCTAAATTAATTTTATTTTCTCACTTTACACATCAAGTTTTGAATTGCTAAATACTTAAATTTTAAAATATATACTAAATAATCCTTTTTTTTTTCCTCAGGTTTTAAAAGTTATAACATCAACTCGTCTCTCGTAGACAATGTGCTGCGCTTACAAGAGATAGCAGCATTGGTACTATATTAGTATCTCAGGTCAAGAGATAGCAGCACGCATGTTGTGTTTAATTTGTCGTTTTCATCCGACAGTTAATATACATAGAGTAATATTTTACAAAACGTATTACATTATTTAATGGAAAACAAAATATTGTACTTCTGTCTTCTTCGAAGCAAAATTTCAATCGGATTTGTTTTCCTACGAGAATGGATAACAACACCCTAGAACCTGATCTTTCTATATATAGTGAGAGAGAGTCAAGAGACTTTTGAAAGACAGTCTCGGTACCATGTTAAGTTACAGAATAAGAATTCTCGTCGTAAAGATAGTTACCCAGTAACTGTCTTTGTATAAAGATTGTATAAGAGACTGAAAAGTTACGAAATAGGCCGCCAGGGGTATTTATACTAAAAGCACACAATGGTTAGTTGTTCACACAGGCTTCAATACGAGATTACTCGTATATGGTTGCACAATATCCAGTGACCTAGGGGGCAAGACCATTCGCCTCCCACGAAGGTGATCCGAGTTCAATTCCTGGCAGGGTTTGTCCCTAGATTTTAAAATGTGGGAAGCATGTCAGATGATGCAGTTGGTTGGCAGGTTTTCTTGGGGATTTCCAGTTTCCCCCACCCTTTCATTCCCTTTTCATTCCCGTTTTGCTCCATACTCGCCTCAAGTCACCCCCCACCAGTGTCAAAAACCTCTATGTTAAGTGCTGACTAAAATCTATCACTCACTCCACTGACCTACATACATTACATTTTAAAGGTTTAGTTTTACTGTCCGCTACCAATAACCAGTACAACAAAAAATCCTTCAGCTTAGTAAACACCAAGCATAGCTTACCAAACCTCTTGGGAAGAGCAACTGCAAAGAAATTTATTCAACAAGTGAAGAATACCTGTGCATTTATCTCAAATTTAAAGTCTGCAATAGTTAATTTGTACATACTTTATCTCTTTGATCTTAATTAGGTATCGCTTCCAGAATGCAAAGGAATTAAAGGAAAGAGGAGGGGTGGGAGACTGTAGCAAGATAGACAGCAAAACATACAACAGAGTACATTTTTATTGCAACAAATCTGTCTATAATACAAAAATCTACATCTACAGATAACAACACTTACATTACTATTCCACAAGTCTTTTCATCTATATCTCTCATAAAAATTTAATAACTGAATTATTTACTGACACACATGTGATACACTGCCGTACTGGGCAAAGCCATTAACATTTTATTGTTCATAAATATTTCATTACTGTACAGCTGGTCATTATGTCCAAAAGCCGATCCAAAAGAGCATAATTATTTAGCTGTGTTTGTGCAAATAGTTTTTGCGTCTATTAAAATGAAAATAATTTTTTGTTTTATTATATAGCAAAATCTACCAAAGTGTATCAGTATAGGCGAATTATTAATGATAAATTTCTGAATAGCAGAAATTACATTATGCTGCAGTTGACATAGGTAAAGTTACATAGGCTACTGGATATAGGCCATTCGGAATAAAGTGAGCACTAAAGATTTAACCTTTGAAAAAAATCACTAGCCATTACTGCATATACATCACCACTAACAACAGTTACTTTACTGCTTGTATGGTTGGTAGCGATTTATTGTACGTAGTTCCGTGTATTTTCGTATTTGAATACAACATTAGTGAAAGAACATATGACGAACTCGACCTGTCTGTATTTAATACACTTCAAAATATTTACTTATGATCTTATTGACGTTCATAAATACATTATAATTAGACTCGATTGGCGCGAGAATTATGTGACGCTATCGTCGACCTCTAGTCGCCGTGGCCGTTATCGCTTGCTCTGTGCTTCAGACAATTCAAAACTCCACCAACAGGTGGCATCAGAGTTAGGTTCTCGCCACCAAGTTGCATATTTGGTTGCATCATATCATTTGCGTGCGTTTGCCCGTTTTGAGTATATACACATTCAAAAGTATTTGAAATTACTTTGAGTATCATTGCCGAAATGATGTGAAACCTACGGTAATCTGTATATTATGTTTTACGTTTGCCAGCCTAAAAACAACATACTTTTTATTTCACATGTTAAGAAAATACGTTAATTATTGTTTCTGAAGTGCGTCGTCGTCGTTTGTGGCAGTAGAACTGAACGAAACTTGAATTATTGAATAGCGTGTGTCATGTCTGTTGTAGTGGCGGTTTTGCGTTACAAATTCAAATAAAATATGCCCTCATTTACGAGATGCGTAACGGCAATAGCGCGTGTTGTTTAGATTAGTCGATGGACAGAAACCAGACATAAACTCGCAGGTATTTACAACTAAGATTACTTTTTTTATATCTTACATTCAGCCCCCGTGCATTTAATGAGTAGATATTGTAGCTAAAATTTATTGGAGCAGTTTAATGTAGTTGTAAACATTGCACGACCCTATGTAAATAAAAGCACGTGGCATTATTTATGTTTACATCGGCGGAAAGATATAAACTGGCAGGAAATAGAAATTAATCAGGGATTTTTTGAGTTTCACTTTATTCCGAATCACCTATAGTTACTATGCACCAGATTTAAAAGCACATATAACACTCAAATTTTTTAAATAAAAACTAAAGACATTTTCCACACTAGCACACCACAGACTTTTAAATAATAATGCTTAGATCTATATAAACTCTGAAAATATTAACAAATGTAAAGTAGTAATATAAAACAATAATTATTGCATAAATGAATTGCATAAGCAACTTACATAACATATTTTATAAACGTAAGGGGGACAAAATGCCTTTAATTGTGAGCCTTATGAGGTTTTATTAATTTTATATTGTGTGCAAGCAAAAATTAGCAACAAATTCAAATATGTTGATACATACTATAAAACTTGCCTAGAAATTGTTTATTTTCCAAGACCTTATGTGACTAGATTGGTTATGCACTTTGACAATGTGTATTCCATTAAAAAAAACAATCTTTCAGTTTAAACAGTAACTACAAAGCAAAATTTCACACAAACCATGAAATGAATTGAAATGTATAAGTAAAAAAACTGTGTTCATAATCATTCTTAAAAAAAAAAAATAGTAAAAGGAAAAGCATACAATCTACAGACATAGTGTATTAAGATTTAATTTTATCAGACAAATTATAGCTTCCCATGTTCAATTCTTTATTTACTAACTTTTTTTATATAGCAAAATGTTTAAAATGGATTACATTAAAACTGGCAGTGATTTTTCTTCAGGTCTCAATTTCTGTGCAAGTTATTTTTCTACACGACAATCTACTCCTCTAAATCACAGAAAACTAAAAGACAACTTCTACAAGCCACACCTTGCATTAATATCTGCTGTATATACAGGTGATGCAAAAATAATATGTGGGGGACAGTATTTAGGATTGTTTATTACAATAGGTACATGAATCAGGAGAATTTATTCCAAGTCATGGTGAATGCCAAGAACGTTTACTTCACTGTCACTTCTGTGATATGACGACTGCTGTTGTGGCATGTTGCTGTCAACTGCAGGTCGGTAATAAATAAGAGAAATAATTCGCAGGTTATCATGTGTTACCGGCTCGTACTGTTGGAAGCTAATGATAATGTATTGTGGCCAGTGGGTGTATAGGATTGAGACATCTGTGCTGCTCGATGAATCTACAAAAATTCTCACTTCTGTAATTGTTACTACCGTTACATTTTTCATTTAACAATTAAACATTTCACACATGTTCTGTACACTGTACACCACTACCTGTGTATCTTTAAAACTTACAGAAAATCCCTGCTTTTTTCTGTAAGTGTGCTGGTACTTTATAAGCAGGCATGTACAATTATCTTTAATTTAAATAAGTTTATGGGAGGTATGATACAACAAAAAAAACTATTAAACTATATGTTTATATGGTAAAACTTAAAAAAATAAATAAATAAAACTACACTCTGTGTAATTTTTTTTCCAATTCTGAATGTGAATATTTTACCATGAGGATGTATTCTTGGACATAATTTTTTTGCATAACTGCTTACATATCAGTTAAATGTACCATGCAGAATTTTAGCATCACATATAGTTCCACCATACATTATCACTCTGGCATAAGGTTCCAAATAAAATTGGTAAAAACTATTATTTTTTATGTTGACTTCTGAAAAGTTTACAATCACAATAAATGTGTTCAGTTTTAATCTACAGTCTGTACCACACCCTCGTAAGTTCAAAGTACCAGCAACAATTTTACTTGATGCCAACACCCCTAATTATCTAGAGGCACTTTCCAAAATTGTTTACTGTGTTTGGTTTCTACTTTTAACATTTTAAATAAAGATTTTTGAAGTTTACCAACCTTATCTTATAGTGCATATATATTAAAGTTAGCATAGTATAGCCATTTTACAAAATGCTAATTGGACATCATTATACACTGTATGAGTGGTTCAGATGTGTCTACAGTATGGTAAGACAAAAAGCTAAATTTATACAAGTGCAAATTTAAACAACTCATGCCATCAAAGATAATTAAGGCTGTTTTACATTACCCTAACATTAAAACACAAACCCAGCAATATCAAATATTCTGTTGAGCATAGTCTAACTAGATCTAGAATGAAAACAAATGAGACACAATCGCTTGTATCGATGCATGTCTCAAGTGGGGAGAAAATTATATCGCATAATTAGGTAGTTCCCTCAAAAAACCAACACAGTTTCTTGCTCAAATGGGTATGCCCTGCAAGGAGAAGCAAGGAATCAGCAGTACAGTACTTGTTTTCTTGTTTTGCGAAACACATACAGTTCTATTGAATTTTTCTGACCAATACAGTGTCGGAGAGAAATATATATGAATATATACCTCTGTCTAAATGCTATTAGCAAGCTAGAATTGCATCTAAACATTGCTAAGTCACACAGCACAACTGTGTACCAATCAAACTTATGTATGTACACTCGAGCCTGGTATTTTGTTCTTTGCAGATTGTTGCTATGCAGTGTAGAAGGGATTTGTACCAACCCAGCTATGAGGGGTATTTGCTTCCTCCTCATTTATGAAACTGAAGTGAAATAAACAGTCTGGTGTCTTCTAACACAATTCATGAGATGATAAAATTATGCCCTTAGATATTGGCTGAAACAAACTCTGGCAAAGATGGCTGGCAACATAGATATGCAATTTTGTTTGCTAAAGACAATGTGCTAAAAGTCTGCTTCAGTAGCGTAGTCAGTCAGGCACGGGTCTTCAGTGTGAGGTCCATGGCTCAAGCATGGATGTTGTGGTGTCCCTTCACTTCATTTCACTCTCATCAGCTCTTTTGACCTCGTTAAACAAACGTAAAACCCCCTCATATCATATCACTATGTGCTAAAACTTATCATAGTAAATTTTAAATATTTTGAAAATGTGACTAACATTACAGGTATGATTTTATGCAGATGACTACAGGTATGATTTTATGCAGATGACAAGACAGGCCTTTGTAAAATCCTCCAGATTGTTCATTTGATTACACTATTTCCCTTTAATTTACTAGTGTCTTTTGCTGCTACTGAACTGTGAATTTTATTGCATGTTTAATTTCAAATTTTTGCTTATGATGTGAAGTGAAACTTTTCTCCAAACTTCTGCAAAACATTATTATTTTTCAAACACTTGCGAGTTCTCATAAGCTCAAATGCCCTTTTATGCTGTGAAATAAGTCCCAGATTTAGATACAAAGAAATGAGGGAAAAACCCTGATTACAGTTCAGCCATCCCACAATTTTTACAATAGCAGTACAGTAGCACTAACTTAAAAGTTAAAAATTTAAATTGTCACATTTTTAGCCTCAATTAACTACAAGCAGTATGTACTATACGCATTCTGCTCAAAGTCGGATCACAAACTCCACGAAATAAACATGGTCTCTTGAACTAGGAATACCTTTCTTAAGAAAATACCTTCACAGGGATGCTAGCACGGCCCTGACTATAAGAGTACCTACTCTAAACAAGGTTTTCAGAACCACGTTACCTCAGTGGAGGCTGCTATATATGCATAGAACCCCAAGTATCTCAAATACTGGTAACCCCTAATGCCATTGCTGTTATAAATAATGAATAAACATTAACACTACGTACAGCATTGATACTTTTGTATTATTTCAATTAGTATGACACTTGCACCTTTTACTTATAGATCAGACTGGATTTCTTTATTAAAGTACAAATTTAATTACGCAATTAATGTTTTGTATATTTTATTCATCTATAACATTGGTTGTATTCATGGAAGAAACACCTCTAATTACAGTCCTGAAAAATAGTACAATAAGCTCTCTTAAATTAAAGCACAGTATACAAAGATATGATTTTTCAAATTTGTACTTTTGAACAAGTAGACTATTAGACAACAGTCTGGGAAAAGCTGTGTCAATTTGCAGCTGCGGAGAATTTGAGAACATGCAGCAAGACTCATATTTGCTCCCTCTTGAGAAATGTTACATTTTTAAGTCAAAGGTTTTTTTTTTTTTTATTATTATGAAGATAATTACATCTACGATTCTAAAGACAGTGTGTTCATCAAGAACTCTCTCACGTAAACTATAATGTAATGTGTATACAGTACACACTGTTATATATTTTGAGTGTGTATACATATGTGTGCGTGTGTGTGCGCGTGCGTGTGTGTGCACGTGCGTGCCCGTGCGCGTGCACGCGTGTGCGTGTGTGTGTGTAGACACACATACTGTCTATACACACATTTTGCTGTTCAGCAACTTTACTGATATAGAATAAAATGCATCTCGCAAAAATGTACAGTACTATGGCTGTCACAAAAAATTACTTGTGGCTCACACAATTGATTTTGAGGAACTGCTTTCTTCTTTATTCGAATAGAGAGAGTTCCTTTGAAAACAGGTTGAAGCCTTTCAAAATAAGCCAGGTGGAAGTGCCTATCTAGTTTCTACACTGTCATCCTTCCGATAAACAAAGCAAACTGAGACAAAAAAAATTATAAAATTCATTGCAAATCATAATGTAGAACATTGTAAATACAGATTTATACCAAAACTTGTGTTAACTGTAGTGCACATATGCACAATAAAATTTTGTGGTTCTGCAAATATTGCTTTATTTCATGTTTCAACTTGGATATTAAGATTTGACGTAATATCTTGTATTTTGGTTAAAACATTGGGCATTTATATTGTTGCGTGCCATGTTCCTGGAGGCCAGTGGTCGGCGGCTGTTTCGTAACACCTTGAGGGCTGGCCGATGACTCAAAGCCCGGGTGGCTCATAGTGGAAAACCCGCCTGAACTACATCATAGATACCTGTCCCAACTGCGTCTTAAACCTTCGAGGGCGGCGGACGTGACTACTAGCACATCCAAAACATGATGAAATA
>PNEQ01040292.1:0-17917 GCA_003012365.1 Medauroidea extradentata | reverse complement strand
TCCCGCATTAACTGTATTGGGCGATAATTGTATTATTTACAGACATACAGTAAAAAGGAAAGAACTTCGAAATACAAATTTGTATCCAACATGTTTACAGAGAGTATTTAAGTATATGTGTAAGATACCGCGTGTTATATTTACGAGGTACGCTACAGTAAATTAGCGGCACTTCTCCATACTGTTTTCCACAAATTTACGGAAATGTAATGATTGTTAGCTTGGCTTAATGGCCATAAAAGTAAGCATGCTATTGACAGAGGTATATTTATCCACGGCTAGCTTCAGTATCTCAGGTTGTATTCTACCTCTAGCAGAAATATTATATCAATATATAAAAGAAAACTAAAGAATAAGATCGTGTAGTCCATGTTTACTAATACACTGCTACAACAATAGTTTCTTTCTCAATAATAATAAAACACACTTTTTTTATCCATAGACAAATTAACCTTAGATGTTGAAATTCTTCACATCGTATCATAGTATTTAAAACCTGTAACGTGTCGAGATATTTCGATATATTACACTGTGTCTCAGATATTTAAGGCTTGTATTCAAGAACGAGACTTTGTTGCAAAGTAGACTTTTAGATTAGCAAAGTCATAGTTTTCCATTTCATAGAAGAAACTTTAAGCAACGTAAACTTTATGCGAGACTTTCCACCAAAGCCGCCTAAGACCCCGACTTTGGCTGGCAAAGTATACTTTCCTCTGTTTATATATCAAAAGTGGAGGTAATGCGATTTGTAGAGGCAATTGAAAATTTGGAAGAAATGGTTGCTATAGCTGCTCCTGTTCCTCGGCGTTTTATCAGGTATCTTCAAAACCCTTTAGAATTTTATAGTGAAAATTATTTCGTGATGAGGTATTGCTTTAACAAAAATGATGTTTTACAAATCATGAATTTGATTCAAAATTATTTGCGTCACGAAAATCAGAGAGGCCGGCCAATCCCTCCAATTGTACAACTATTTACAGCATTACGTTACTATGCTACAGGTATTTAAATGCTATATTAACATTAATAATTATTTTTGGTTATGTTGCAAAATGTTTGCATGGACCCAAAGCAATACATATTATTTATAATGATTTGTTCAGGAAACATTCAACTCAGATTTATTTACCCGCGATGTTGGACTATGCAAAGTGCCTGTTAAAGTCTCGTTCTTGAATACGAGCCTAACTCATAGACTATAACAAATATGTTTGGTCGTATTTTAAGAAAAATTAGCACTTGCACAAGTTTGTGAAGAAAGATTTGTATTTATCATCCCGACTCTATAAATCAGCGAGGCTATTTACCGTCTGCACAGAGTGAGAGAAGGGCAGCTAAAGTAAAAAAAAAAAAATAATTTTATTCACGCCGCGACATGATAGGCAGTGTGTCGTAATTTTTAATGTAGATTGACTTAAAACAAAACTTAAATTCATATTAGTAAATAAACTTTTAGAAATCTCAATGAAATCAGTTTAAAAACAAATTCATTTCAGCAACTATTTACGTTTATAGCTTCAAGACACACTACGTAAAAAATCTTCAAACTAACGGTTTAGCAACAGAGTAGAGATGCATCGATCTGTCCGATTGGTAATAATGTATTTTTCATTAGTAACGCAAAATACAAACGTGTTTGCTATTACATACCAATAATTTGTAATAAGGCCAATTTTCTTGAATCACTTTCTTTAAAAATTTATATTTTTTTATTTGTAACAAACTGAATATTTTTAGAACTTTAAATAAATTGAATGTATGCTGTACTTTTAATATGATAACTGCTTCCTTCTTTTACTACTGAAGCCTCGATAATACAAGTATGAATACATACATAACAAATAGCACAAAGTTAAAAATATTATATATGCATTTCAATGAGTTACCGATACTTTTAAAAACCTAGTATAGACATCAGATGAATTAGCTTTTGTGTATTTATTATATATTATTAATTGTTGAAAATGTGCCTTTAAGTAAATAAAAATATATATTTCCAGTTGTATGTAGGTCTAAGACTATTTTGTGGGAGAATCAACAATCTTAAAAGACATTTAAGAAAATAGCAGTTTTCAAAAACTATCTGTAGTGAAATTAAGGATGTTGCATTGTTTTTCTATTCAATATTTTATTTTGTACATTTTTTCATATTCGATAACGTATACTTTTGTGTACAACCCTAAATTCAGTTATTGATAGTTGAAAACGTTATAGTAAATACAAAATGTAGAGTAAAAATTAATGTCTTAAGTACTATGAAGTCAAACCAAGGTATAATTCGTAGTCAGATCGTTGAGCTAGACGGCGCGGCGCCGCGCGCCAGAGATATTCTGTCTTCAACCTGCCGCCAAAACAACAGCGATTCGCGAAACTCGTCAAGAGGGGCATAAATGTTAATTTTATACTATCCTTTTTGTTTCGTCCACTGACACCCCCCCTCTATCTCTTAAAACCAAAAAGTTTCTCGCTTACTATATTTTACCCTGCATTTCCCAGTAAAAAATTTTCATGCCATCGTTAAACTTTTTTTTACATAGTAAATAACTATCATAGAGAAAATTAATGAATAGCGTCATTGGCAGGACAGTTCATTAATACTCTGTAATTTTTTTAAAGTCGATTGACCGAACAGTTTTCGATTGGTGACGAGTTAGGTTTGTGCGATTTTTCTGGCGCGCGAGCATTACTTGGCTTGCGGTAGCTGCATAGGACCCAAAATGGCGGACGATTATACCTAGTCTTTATAGAGCCCTAACGTCAAGCAATGCGTCAAATGGGCCAAGCTAACAGTCTGGTGAGCAGCGGAGGTGTATCGATCGCATCGCACCAAGGAGATTTCAATTCGATGTTCGGTTGGGGTCACTCGGAGGATCTCACATTTGGGACTCGTATGTGATGATAATGAGGGTAGGCGTGATATCACAGGAAACTGCACTTTTCGCAAATTTTGTTTTAACATGAGCCACTGCAAAACAGCTTTGCCGCAAAGAAAATTTGTGTTTAATGTTAAAAGTGTTGTTAACAAAAAATTGATAGTATTATAATAATTCTATTTTTTTTTGCAGGGTTAGGGCACGTTCCGTTACTGCTGATTTCACTGATTCAGTAATCTCAGCATCGTCAACAGCAATTTCGAATCTACTGAGACCACTAAAAGTTGTTTTCGCAGGCTTTCGTGTGAGCAACCTGTGCGAGGCTAGATGAGTACTGAGATTACTGGAGCAGCAGAGGTTGTGTAGTGTCAGTGAAATAAGTGACGGCGGGAGTTTTAAAAATGGGCGAAGAACTTAATGGATGTTACAAAGGCTGAATGATACAATTATAAGATTTTTGTGGCTGTGGCACATGAACAAACATCTAACTAAATTAATACAAGGTCAATATAACTATATGTATGCGTAGGATACATACTTATTAATACAAGATGTTAGAACGGCTATGCACTCGTAAACTACCCACGTGTTTATAATACGAATTAATCCATTTCAATTGTGTTGAAGTTTAATTCGTTTTATATATAAGTTGATTCACTTCATTGTTTATATTTACAACCTCTTGAATTACACAGTAATGCCGATCGTTCCGAAACTATTCCCACTGAGACAAACACAATTTCCACTGACCACCGAAACTATCCCCGATACTGCTGACAAAATCGTAGTAATTTTAGCGATTTCATCAGTAACGGAACGAGACCTTCGTATTAGCTTTTTTAAGACAAACTATATAATAAAAATGCCAAAAAAAATGAAGTTTTAAAATTTACACTTAAAATGTATTTTTTTTTTTTTTTTGCGGTAAAGCTACTTTGCAGTGACTCGTATTCAAACTAACTTTGAGTTTTGGCAAATAAAATGTTTTTAGTGTGGCGAGATACTGATGCAAAGAGCAGGAGTGTAGTATAAATCTATATTATTTCATGCAGAGACATTTGGTTGAATAAACCTATACAGGCACCGAGAGAAATAGTTGCTTTGTTCGCGTAAAAAAAGTTTACGTATCGTGAAACAAATATTTTGTTAAAGTAACAAAATACTATAACTAGAGCCACGATTTTATGGCGAAAAGATTTTTGCAACATTTGGCTCCAATGCGTCATGTGCACATCTGCAGTACTGCTACATCGCCTGTGATTGGATGATTTTAACCTCACTTGCCTTGGCGAATTACAGACGTACGGAGTCACAATAAGCTTATTATGACTGGTGCAGTCAAATGAGAGACGTGTCTGAACAAAGACAAGCTGCCAATAACCATGAAGCAGAGCTGCAGATGTGCACGTGAGACACTGAAACAAAGTGAGGCAAAAATCTTTTCGGGACAAAATCGTGGCTCTAACTATAACTGAAAAAGTTTTGCTCTGGCAAACATGACATGTATATTGCAAGAGAGAATTTAAGCGTTAGCGTATCCTGTAACAGTATATTATCTAGCAATTTTAAGGCGTGAATTAAAATATGTAGGCATACATTTTTTTCTACTACTGCACAAATATTATAATCAATTTATTTCGTCTTTTTTATGTGTGAAAACTTGTTATTTTGTATTATATTCTCAACATTATGTTGGTTACTATTTTAGATATTAAAAACTCGGACATAATAGAGCCACATACCGGAGAATGAGATAAAATAAGCCGAAGTCTCTTATGCATAGGGAAAGGAATAATTCGCGTGTTCATTGGCCTGCATGCTAGAATTCATTGTCTTGTACATACTCAAACCCCGACTATTTGTCAATTAGCCGCTACTCGATGGAACAAGAGACAATGAACGAATAGTCGGCGCTTTAGTATGCATAGGATAATGGATTCTAGCATGCGGGTTATTGAACTCGCGAAATACTCCTTTCCCTACTTACGCAGGAAGGTGAAACATAGTTAAAGCTATCATTACAAATCCACATTTGACTGTATGTATGAGACCGTGCTGACACGCGCGCTAAACCAGTAAATTCTGAATTCGTTACCAACTCTAACGCTTCTGCAAAGAAAGCCAGAAAACAAAAAAGAAAACGTCAAAGTTGGGCCATGGCCAACATAAAACCGGTCTGCGAATCAGACGTTGTCATTCTGTTGCCTCAGTGTAGAATTTATGGCTATTTACAGATCCATCAAGCTTTAGGCTCTCTTGTCTTGAAACGTTTCTTGGAACGTCGTTGATGACCTTGAATAGCACGCGTCAACTTTTTGTGAACGTACCACACACTTAGGGATTCGGGGAATCAGAAAATAAATATAAAAAATATAATAATTTCAGTACTAAGTTTTTCAAATTTCCTGAAAATTAGACGACGAAACCAACATTAAGCCTCAAGCATTCGAGTTAGCCTAAAATACTTGGCAACTCAGTGGCGTAGCCAGTATTTGTGTAGGAGGGAGGTTTAACCTGAGAATAATATAATGAACACCGATCAACCCTTTAAAATGTGGGAGGGGGAGGAGAGTGTGTGTCCTCCCCGGCCGGCCAGCGGTATGGTGCGGCACGATTCCCATACGCGAAAATCCGGGAACTGAACCCAGATCGCCTTGGTGGGGGGCGAGTGCTCAACCTGCGCCAACCTTCTATGTGTAAATTACATATAAACATAAACCAGTTTGAGACAGAGAGCTAGTCTACTGTTCGACATAGATAACCTTGATTTTACGCTACTGCCGTAACGAGAGAAAGGCAAGAACGAACCAGCATAAACAATGAGTAAGAAATTATTACTGGTAACGTGAAGCTTCGGAGCTTAACGAGCGACACTGGCAGCAAACGTGCACTTGGCACGCACGTCACCACACATTTTTTCTACTAAGTTCACCTATGTGCACGTATTTTGCTCGTCTGAGGCCTAGAACTGTAGGAGTTGTAAGGCTGACACAGAATGCGCATCACACCTCATCCTGGCCTCAATGAACTGGCGTTCATCTCAAAGAAAATCCGCCGACCAAAGGCATCGTCCGGTACGATTCCCCCATGCAAAAATTCGGGGACCATTCTGCCGGGAATCGAACCCGGATCGCCTTGATGGGAGGCGATTACTCTAGCCACTCGTCGCTAACAGGGGCACCCAACACCAAAATGTTTAACCTAAAAAAAAAAAATACGAAAACACTTATTTTTTTCTATCATCGACCACGAGAAAAAAAATCTTTAAAGAATGTTGGATTAACTGAAATCGATACAGCCTACATAGTAACGTTCTTTGGATGCTATTAGTAAGCGGCGGCCTAGACAGGTTGGCAGCTTGAATATCCAAAATTTGAGGGTATTTCGATCACTTAAGCTTGCGTACAGTGGTTAGGCCGTTCACGATAAAGTGAGCACTGCATAAAGTTTTCTTTCGGCCGTTTTGCAGTTATCTTTACTATTTTTAACATGAAAACTTTCATGCAACTAAAAACCAATCTAAACGTTTTAACACTCTCAAAAGTTAACATATATTGGACCAATTAAAACATATTTTAAATTAATTAAAAGTTCTGCTGAGTGCTTAGTTTATAGTGAACAACGTATAGCAACATATCGGTGCAGTGAGCGAGTGAAATCTATGTATAGGTTGTTCGTTCGCGATAAAGTAGGCACTTTTGAAAACCAACAATAACAATAATAATTAAAAAATATTATTTATAGCGATTTTAGATGTTAATTTTTTATGATAGTGTAATCCACACACTTTGATTGTTATTAGCCAGCTTTGTTTGCATTGGAAAGTCGCAGAAAACTACAAATAATCTGAAAAGCAAAAAGTAACTAGGGTTTCTAAAGTGGTAATTTATCTGCATTGCAGTAACTGTGCCGTGCTCGCTTGCGGAATCTCCGCAGCTAGGCCTAAGGCCCTTTCACGCGATCAAATTTTGCTTCAATTTTCTGTAAAATTTATTGAATTCAATTTATTGAATGCCGTGTGACGCCATGCTGCGTCACAACTGTGGCCATTTTGTCTTTCAATTTATTGAATGTCTTGAATTTCGTCAAATAATTTTCGTTTCGAACACGTTTCAAATTTACTTGAATCAAAATATTTAAAATCAGAAAATAGGTTTTTCTGGTATTATTAATTCAAATAACATTATATTTGAGTTCTGTTTGCGAACTGAACCATTTTAAAAATAAATACATCCATAGTTTCTTTTAAATAATACGTATTAAAATAATGAAACATTTTGTATTTATTTAACCAAATATTTTTGTGTCGTGCACGATTAGTAGATGTTTGTAAAATATATAAATTTATTTATTTTGCGCTGCATCATTTGTTTACAAATCGTGTGATAACCTTTCAAGTGATCCTTTCAATGTTTATTGAATCAAATTTCTTGAATCGTTGTGCTATTCAATAACTTGAATTCAAGAAATTGAATTCAATAAATATTTTATCGTGTGAAAGAGCATTTAAAAAGTAGTTTGCGTTTCGCATTTTTTATTTAATTTTCCTTTTCGGTTCGTTATGGACACTCAAAAAATCCACTGATTTGGAGAGTTAGGGGGGGGGGGAGATACTATTACACTACGTTGATTTTTTTTGTCCCATTTCACAAGACAAAATAGCGAGTAGTTAAATTTAAACTTTTTCACATTTAATGCGCCATTAAGACGTGAAACTATTTTTTACAGGTTCGCTAGAGCCCACGATTTTTGGTGAAAAGAACTCTGCAACAATTTGTTTCAAATGCCTTATGTGAACACCATTTTCTCTGCTTCATGGTCCGTGATTGGAAGTTTTTAACTTTCGGTGTCTCGGGGTCCTACCTGCAAATCACGGACGTGTGGTGTCGCGGTAACATTGTTCTGGTTGGTGCAGTCAAACGAGCCACGCCTCTGCCCTATTATCTTCTGCCAATAACCAGGAACCAGAGTTACATGTGTGCACGTAAGGCATTGAAACAAGTTGTTGCTAAATTCTTTTCACCAAAAAGCGTGGGCTCTAAGGTTCGCTAACGTAACTGCCCACGTTCGAATGAGTTTTTTTGAATGCGCAGTTGCCAACAAAGGCACTTAAAAAAAAAGGTTGATATCTAATGTTATCATATATAATTATGTTACATTGCTCACACAGCGACTACTACCTATACTATTTGAGACCGTGTTACGATTGATCGTGCGACAAGACTTATCATAATGACAATCCTGAATAATCAATAATTGTAATCTAGTGTACAAAAGAGTGCAGTTACGTTGCAATACAACACAATAATTAGGTTATTTGGGTTTTCCTTGATGTTTACGTCGTTTCACCTTCATTCATTGATAAACTTATTCATTGTTGACTATATACAAGGTGATGGAAAAGGATAATTTTGCGGATTCAATGACCCGCATATTAGAATCCACTATCCTATGCATACTCAAACCAGTCTATTCGTTCATTGTCTGCTGTTCAGTGATTAGGGACAGGAAAACTTCGTGAATTCAATTACCTGCAGACTAGAACCCATTGTTCTATGCATACTCGAGGCTTTTCTATTCGTTCATTGTCTGCTGTTCCAGTGAGTAGCAGCTAGCGGACAATTGGTCAGGACTTGAGTATGCATAGGACCATACATTCTAGCCTGTAGGTCACTGAATTCGCGAAATTTTCCTGTCCGTATTAATAGTTAATGGACAAATGGTCGGGGCTTGAGTACATGAGTACACACACGAGTGCATTCTAACATGAAGGTCACTGAACTGGCAAAATTTTCCTTTTCCTCTATGTAGGTTGTTCAGAAACAACCGCATAAACACACAACGCGAATCCTGGGCTAAACTTAAGACAAATATGTAAGTGGCAGAATGCTGTACGACGACATTTTACGTACCCAATCTGGCAACACTGCACGGAGTGTGTGCCTTTTATGCTCAACGTCCAGGTCTTAGTTCTTGTATGTTACGTCAAGTAAACATAGAACCATGTCCATAGACTTCTCGGGATTTTAACCTGTACCCATTAGTAGAGACATGCAAAATTCGCATTATCACTAAGGTAGCAGACTAAACTTTACTTTCCTATACATAACAGAGCATAATCTACGATTTGATTGGTCACGAACTTTTATGTGTTTTCATTTACGTGTGTTACGTCTTTACAGAGATTGGCCTCTCTACCGTGTAAACATTCTCCGCGGCAAGCCACGACAATATTAGCCAGCGGGAGACGTCGAACGAGACTATAGGCACTTGCAGTCTAATCAGCTGTCAGATAATAACGCGAATTTTGCATGTCTCTACCCATTAGGTCAGAGCAGTTGTAGTAGTAAGATAAGCAGGGTGGCCACTCATTGCAACATAGAAAATTATTCTCTGATTTATCCTTGATTACCCTAATAGAAAACCAAAAATTTCCCTGATTTTTGCAAGTATGAATACAACATTTTGGCATTTTATTCAACACATTTTCCTACTTTCTGTCACTACTATCAGTGAATTTGACAAAACTTTCATCAGAAATAACTACGAACTTGACAATGAAGTATAACCACACTTACATAACGGCAATTTAATCAATAAAAATGATCTGAAAATTCTATTATATTCCTCCCTATGACTTTTGCGGAAGCTCAAAATTAACGAGGCAAGAAAATTCCCTGAAATGTCTCAGCTGAACCAAACATTTCTTGACATTTCCCTGATATTTCCAGGTGACCACAATTTTCCTGATAATTCCAGGTTTTCCAAGTGGGTGACCACCCTGATAAGGTAAGATGTCTGTGAAGCGCAAGAGAGGATCAACTACGGTGCTATGTTGCCACAATGTGCATGTCAAATGTCATCGTGCAGAGTTTTGCCACAAACATTTTCGTCTCCAATTTAGCTCAGGATTCGCGTGGTGTGCTTGTTATTCCAGCTGTAAAAAAGTGCGCTAGATCGTAAGATAAAGTAAACAGCTAATTAAAGCGGGGCAGACAACAGTGTACAACAGCGCGTTGCTGGCTGGAGACAAGCGACAGTTGTGGCAACACCTAGATGGGACCGCCTGCAGCGACGAGGAAGGCGTGGGCGAGTTGTGTAAACAACACGAGCCAGGCGCTCACGTGAGAGCTGGCCCAGTTTTCTCAGTCACCGACCATCAGGTGTAACGGCTAATTAAACAATCCTGAGTTTTAAATATGACTGAAATTCAAAATATTCCTTCGCATTTCATACGCCTGTCAAATGTTTTACTAAGTACTAAGGCAGTTATTGTATTAATTTCAACTAGGGATGAGTCGATTAGATTCTTCGATACCATCGATTCTACCTAAATAATCTGTATCGATTGTTCGACGTTTATATTACGAAGCATATATGATCGATTTCATTTTGTACACAATTTTACATGAAATAAATTCTATAAACGACGATTCAGTGTGTTTTTTTTTTTTTTTTTTTTTGCAAGGACAGATGACATGAGACATGTTTAGATGTTCTTCGCTACTATCTTTAGAATATAAGTTAGAACTCTGCTGAAAAGCTTGAAAATGGTAAATTACTTTTCTTAATAATGATTCTTCAGTAGTTTTATGTTTGGTTGTGTTCATGTTTGTTAGTTGTGATACATTGAAAACAATGCATAACTTTGACAGAAAAAAAAAACTGTATATTACAAGAGTCAAGAATAGGCTCAAACACAACACTAGAATCGGAATTGGAATCGGTAAAATACAGGAATCTACCCATCCGTAATTTCAAAGAAATATGATTCAAGTGTTTCTATCAATATTTTGAATACTGTGCATACAGTTTTCTTTCCATATGCCTGACTTTTACAGTTTTTTTCGACGTGCCACTCAGCGTGTTTTGTTCACCCTGATCTCGAGATAAGTTAATCGAGATGCCGCTCTCGTGACTTATGTAACTCTCGCAAACTTTGCAACGGTTACTTTTCCGGACGCCTCAAAGGCAGTTCTACTAAATCACGAGCTTTGCATTGACAGGGCAAATTCAGCTGTAAGTGTTTAAATAGTGACCCGAGTAGAGTTTACAAACGTACAGTAAGTCACGGATGTAACCTGGTGATCGATCAAAACTGATCAACGTGACTGAGCACACCTATCCTTATTGGCAATTTAGTAACGTGTGTTACAATAAAATATATTTATAGCTTCAAAATGTGCCTGATATCAGGTCCATTTCACCATTTGTATTGTAAATGTTGGTTCTGCATTGTGACACATATTACAAAATAATATTATCTGTGAAGCCGTATTCGAGTCGGCCGTGGACACTTACCATGCTTAGAGACACTGGAAAATCGCGGGAATAGTTGACTGTTTGCTAGGCTCCAACGTGTTGTATATAACACTGAATGTTTTGTATCAACATTGGTTATCGTTTATTTGTAGTATTTTTCCTCTCTACAACAGGACCAGTTAGAATTGCACAGCAAGGATACACAGCGAGTGTGATTTGTCCCAAAACTGTTCACACGTAACACTGTTAATGTAACAGTTTATTGGAGACTATTTTAAACATTTTCGCGATTTTCCCGTGCCTCTGACCATGCTTCACGCCCTTGCTAAGGGACGTCACGCATGCCGCTGTTAGAATTCACAGAAAGGGCTCATATGTCCCCTTCAGCTAAGGGGGCGAACCAGTTACCCTGCTCAAGCCTTACATCCGAATTAACAAATCGCACACTACTTTATGATGGGAAAAGGGCTTAAGGGCACAAGAGCAAGTGATCAAGGGCTCATCGCACAGAAATCGAACACAGCCTGACACTAAACGGAAAACAGTAGGGCCTACACCTGACCGCAGCAGGATGAGGAAGTAGTAAGGCCCGATTCACAATGCGCAGTCGGCAGTCCGCTGTCAGAGATTAATATGTACCTTAAGATGTGTGTATTCACAATGTGCAGTCCGCAGTCCAGCAGTTGGAGATGGCGAACTTTATCTCTGACTACTGGACTGCCGAAAAATTCCAACCTATCAGGCGTTACTCTCGTAATCACGTGATGTAAACAAATATTGTTTTAAGAGATTTTATACGGTTCTAAAAGCAAATTATGCAATTTTACAAATTTAAAAACAATATGTTTAAAACATTGCCGATTATTAAATAGTAGTTTTTAAAAATAATACAAAAACATAATGACTGCTGGACTGTACATTGTGAATTGTATTCGACTGCCGACTGCCATCTGCCAGCTGTCGGCTGTCGGCAGTCGACTGCTGACTGCGCATTGTGAATCAGGCCTAAAAGGCGCTTATGAAAATTCACTCGCCGGAGTAGGGTAGGTTATGTCTGTCACGTGACCAAGTTCTGTCAATTTACCAGGATTTAACAACCGCCTGCAATGCCATTCAAGTTTTTAAAATGACGGGAATACAAAGAAACCTACATATTTCCTAGATATTAAGTATTTTGCTAAACGCTACACCAACAGTGCATCACACGTATTACGTTTGTATTCAAATATAATATTAGTTTTAGTAGTTGACCGAGAGGCCATCAGTTGAAGTTTCGAACACGGGTAAACTTACCAAAGAACTTGAAATTTTGGGCTGACCTACCTATACCGTCGTGAATGTTCACAAGCTCGTGAAGAGAAATGACACATGACTCACCGTGACGAGCAGCAGGGCCGTACCGAGGTAACCGCGCGGCGGCATCTCCGCTGGCACCGGCGGGAGGCTTGTGGTGTATCGTGTCGCCGCTGTCGACCGTCGCCCGCGAAACCTTCCCCGTGTGTCCGTAGCACTAACTGGCCCGCTTCACCGCCGTCTAACCGGCGACCACGCTCCTGCCTCCTCATATAGCCTCGGTCCGGGCGCCACGTGACTCGCTACTAGCGGGCCTGCAAACATACACCTTCCCCCACCACCCTGACCTATTCCTCGCTCACCTCGCGTGCGTGTCCTGTGGGGAAGCTTTGAGGTTCGTGACCGCCCCTGTCCACGATGGACACATATTATAGAAACACACAGCTAGAGATTGGCACGTGTTGTACGGCGAGAGAAACGTGAACAATGTTTATATGCGGTGCGGGATAAAGTGAACACACAAAAATGCCCTGCTTAGGTTCTATTTACAGACCAATTAGTATCTTTTTGCGCGCAACGGCTAACGAGAGAAAATGTCTAACCTCTCTGGACACGTTACTTAATGTTTGTGCGTGTAAGATAAATTGTGCAGTCGGTAAGTACAAATATAAATATACATATAACAAATTTTTATTATATAAATTACAGTTATACTTATTTCGGGTGATTTTGTTTCAGGATTGTTGCATTTGGATAGGAAAATACACGGAACCATATTGCTTAATTTCGCTGCCAACCATACAAGCAGTAAGGGGACTATAGTTAATGTTGAATTATATGCAGTAACGGCTAGTGACATTTTTCTAAGGTTAAATTTTTAATGCTCACTTTATCCCGAATGCCCAATATTACTATAACAACATGCATAAATGGGGGTTGTCCAGCTATAACCTAATTTCTCAATGATCATACTGGTACAGCTGACTGGACTTGGAAATACATCTTCGTCACATTGTGACGTGAATAAACAAAATCAGATTGACGCCTCTATTAATAGTCTGCTAATGCTCTCTGTATTTTTCTCTCATATCTATATTAGTACGACCCTGATTGGCATAGTGGATAGATATCTCGTCTCCCACCAAGGCGATACGCGTGTGATTCGCTATGGAGTCGGTTCCAGTGGCGGATTTAAGCATTTTTCCTTAGGGGGGGGGGGTTTATGCCTTAAGAAGTATATACCCACCCCACGAGCCAAAAGCGGAAAAACAGAAATGTAAATAATTTATCTTTGTGTAAACAGCAGGTGCAAGTGTCTGAGCCTTCTCGCCCTCCCTCCCCCACCTCCCCAAACACACACTCATGTAACCTCCCTAGCTGCTGGACGAGAGGGGAGGAAAGCTAGCCTATTGTGTATAAGATACATATGTTTAGTAGTTACAATAATTAGAATGTGAGGAAATTTAGGAATTAATTAAAATAAGCGTAGGGTATTTGTCAAAGTGCCCAGCTGAATTAAATTACGTAATAAATGCGGCAGTGGCAGGATGTTAAAAGGGTCCTTGAGGGGCGGGGCCATCTTTCGGAAGCTGTCTCCTAATTGGTCCAACTGAACCAACGCCTGCAGGGCAAGCGACAGGGAGGTTGGCGCCAGACAAGAGCATGGCTAGGTCGTTGACAGATTTTGGGACAGAAGTTTTCGAGCCGCGAAAGACGGCATTGAGACGCAGATAACGATGGACCGGGGTGCCCCAGGGAGTCGGTTCAGGCGCCGGACACGTTTACAGAGATGATGTTAAATCAAGAGATCGACGGACCAGGTGATACCGTCGGGCGTTTTCAATTTATGCGTCGGGACGCCTACGAGTTGCGGTATTCGGACCGGATATTTAGAAGTATTGTAAAGCGTCACAAGTTAGGGCGGCAAACCGCTGACGACGCCATGGTAACCTTCGACGTAATTTAGCTACGTATTGCTGAGACTTGCGAGCGTATAATCATCAAATACAAAACTGACAAACCTTGCATAATAACGATAATGCCACGGGAGAACAGTGAGAGATTGCTATCTGGTTTTAACTGAACTTGCCGACTTCTTGTTACTCCACACACTGTACAACCACAGAACTTTAGGTCGCCGCAAATTAAGTACAATTTTAAGATTCTGCATAGACGAATGTTTTTTGTTGTGTTAGCTCTTAAAAAACGTACTCTAATTTTAATGAATGACAACTAAGTTGCACAAAACATTTTTAATCTAGAAACTAGATGTGTTTATTACATACTACAGATACACTACATTCTGTGATGCAATTAAAAAAAACCACATTGGAAATCGTAACCTACCAGACCTCACAGAAGATAGGCGCGACCTGGTAAATTTTGCAATAAATTTTGTTCTGCTGTTCCACGACTATTTTTTCGGGGATCTTCCGGTTACCCTGCCCCTTCATTCCGGTGTTGCGGCATACTGATATCATGTCACCCATCACAAGCACAAAATACCTAGTTGTTAAATACTGGTCAAAATCTCTTCACTCATTCAAAAGCCTTTTGTCACGAGAACATACACCCACGATAACCAACAGACTTGTCGAAACTAAATCGTTCATACTGTAATTAGATATCTCGAGCCAATGGCTATTCACTCAAATTTATCGACACAAGAATAAAAATATTGTATTTTTAAGACATTTCTGAAAGTCTAGTAAAAATCCTTTACTCCATATTTTTTAAATACAAAAATTTGTTGTTTTGAATTTTTATAGCTGTAAGCATACAACCCGCGAACAGTGTTAATTATTTAGCTACTGTCATTCATGAAGGTTTCGCTGGGATATGTTCCCGTAACGTCGAAATTTTGATTTTGACATGTAGTTATGGGAAAACTACCCACGCTAAAATATTGTTCTTGAGTGGATAATATAGTCACTAGTAACGTAATACTATAATACTAACTAATAAATTAACGCTATTTCGCACAAATTAAATTTTAGAATTTTTGACGCTAGAACGATCTTAAACTGCTTTCGCGGTATAAAGAACCTAATAAAATCGAACCTGTGTCATTGTATCAGCATCGCCATATCCTGTTGCTTCACGTTTCTGCAGTTTACTAAAAATAAGTCAACAGGTTACTTTCTCTATCTTACTTGTTAGTATTCAACACTTACACATAACGTAAAACACTTCACAACAAATATATTTCAAACCATCTCTCATTCACTGCAAACAAGTGACTGACAGTGTGTAAAGACACTCTCTCACCCCCCCCCCCCCAATTATGCTCATGTCTATGGGCCGTTATTTATGACAGGGCCGTGCTCTGACCAGTCTCTCTTCGACCTGACCATTCGCCCTACTACTGAGAACGTGTCGAAAGGGACGTTACACAAAATAAAAAAAAACAGGAAATATATCCTCACGGCACAGAGCGCTTTTCGAGCAAGAACAAGCCTCGCTTAGGTAAATGTACATATTATATGGGTACTTATATTAAGTCATTTGTGAGTACTTGTGCATGGTTGAATATTATTTGCAAATATTTATTTGTACAATTTACTTCACTAAAAAAAACACACAACATGTTCTTAAGGGGGGCGTTCGCCCCCTCCCGTAAAACCGCCTCTGGAGTTATCTCGGTGAACAACAGAGCTAAATTATATCAGAATTGCCTGACCTGAATTCAACCTGGGCCCGTGCCATTATAAATACAAGAGTTTTACAATTGCTCCACTTCGCTCAGTGTGTGTGTCACCAAAGTCTAAATCTTAGACTTTATTCTTCAGTATGCTATGAAGGCTATTTGCGTTAGGACTGATGTAACTAAGTTTAGTTAGGTTAGGTTGAGTTAGGTGGTGTTAAGATAGGTTGGGTGGGTTAGAGTGGATGAAAGATAGTGATACTTAGTGCAAACTAGTGTAACATAATACGATATAGTGATACTTAGAGCAAGATAGTGAAACTAAGTGCAACTCAGTGCAAGAATGTGTGACTTAGTGCAGTCGGTTCACTAGGTGGAAGATGATTCAGGATAACTAGGTTGGTTAGGATACATTAGGTTGGGTTAGGTAAGGTTGGTTTAGGTAGTTTTAGTTTAGACTGGGATGGATTAGGTTACATTGGGTTAGAAACGACGCGACTTATTACTAGTTAGTACATTTTGGTACAAGATAGTGCAGCTTGGTGTTAGATAGTGCCATTTGGTGCAAGATAATGCGACTAAGAGAAAGTTAGTGCCACTTAGTGCAAGTTAGGGTATTTCAATGCAAGGTGGTTGCAACTTAGTGCAAGTAAGTGCACTATAGCGCAAGAAAGGTTAGGTAAAGATAGTATATGTTTAGTTTAGGTTGGATTATATTACATTTGTTGGGTTTGGTTAGGTTGGGTTTGGTTAGGTTGGGTTTGGTTAGGTTGGGTTTGGTTAGGTTGGGTTGGGTTGGTTGGGTTGGGTTGGGTTACATTAGGTTGGGTTACATTAGGTTGGGTTTCGTTAGGTTGGGATAGGTTGGGTTAGTTAAGGTTGGGTTAGTTTAGGTTGGGTTAGGTTACGTTGGATTAGGTTAGGTTGTGTTAGGTTAGGTTGGGTTAGGCTAGGTTGGCTTTGATAAGGTTGGATTGGATAATGTGGGGTTGGATTAGGTTAGGTTGGGTTAGGTCAGATTATATAGTATTAGGTTTTGCTAGGTTATGTTAGGTTGGGTGCTAACTAGTAATTCTTAATGAAAATGCAACTTAGTGAAGAAAATGTAACTTAGTGCAAGAAAATGCAACTTAGTGCAAGGAAATGCAACTTAGTACAAGAAAGTGCAACTTAGTGCAAGAAAGTGCAACTTAGTGCAAGAAAGTGCAACTTAGTGCAAGAAAGTGCAACTTAGTGCAAGAAAGTGCAACTTAGTGCAAGAAAATGCAACTTAGTGCAAGAAAATGCAACTTAGTGCAAGAAAATGCAACTTTGTGCAAGAAAGTGCAACTTAGTGTATGGAAGTGTAGCTTAGTGCAGGAAGGTGTAACTAAGTTCTAGAAAGTGTAGCTTAGTACACAATGTAACCCTTTACACTATGTGCAACTTAGTGCAAGCAAGGGTAGGTGAAGTTGGTATGTGTTTAGATTGGGTTAGGTTAGGTTGGGTTAGGTTAGGTTGAGTTAGGTTAGGTTGGATAAGGTTGTGTTAGGTTGGGTTGGGTTTGGTTAGTATAGGTTTAGGTTAAGAGTTAGGTTAGGTTTGATTAAGTTAGCTTGGGTTATGTTAGTTTGGGTTAGGTTGGGTTAGGTTAGGTTAGGGTGGGTTGGGTTAGGTTAGGTTGGGTTAGGTTAGGTTAGGTTGGGTTAGGTTGGGTTGGGTTGGGTTAGGTTGGGTTGGGTTAGGTTGGGTTAGGTTGGGTTGGGTTGGGTTAGGTTGGGTTGGGTTGGGTTGGGTTGGGTTGGGTTAGGTTGGGTTGGGTTGGGTTGGGTTGGGTTGGGTTGGGTTGGGTTGGGTGGGGTTGGGT
>PNEQ01040287.1:0-52375 GCA_003012365.1 Medauroidea extradentata | reverse complement strand
CAGAAGTCCTGAGAATATTAAGAACCTTTTGCCTACCGCTCTAAAGAGTTGGAGTCATAACCGGGAACGTAATTATTTAATCCAAACAAGCTTATGTAATCAGGGTGAAATTTAAACCAGTTAGAACTAACGCCAGCATAAAAAATTACTTTCGAACCTATATTTTCAAAGGCCTAAATTAATTTTAATTAGTATTGATTATCTGGATTAATTTATTATTAAAACTGAAGAATATACCTCATAAATTAATGTAAAGGATTTGTTAGTAAATTACCAGATTTGGTTCAAGCATATTTTATTACCTTCAGTTTACGTTCAATACCACTATAAGCAGCATAATTAATTATTCATCCAATAAATTTCTCCACTTTCAAAGTGATCTTTATTTAGTAATTATTATCATAAGAGTTTTCCTTGACAAGAGTAAATGTGTTCTATGTTCTGGTATATGTCACAACACTGGTTATACACCCAATACTTTCACACCATTAAATAATTCTTTTTACACAACATTCTAAAGATTTACATTCAATTTAAAATAAAAAAAAATTAAAAATAAAATTAAAGTTATAGGATGTGATTCCTGACATAAATAAAAATACATAAATAAAATAATTGAATTAGTTAACCTAGGTAGAGGCATATAATAACTATCCCTAACTATCCAAAGAAAATTAAACTGTAAAATAATATTAATGAACCAATTGCATTAAAATCTGGAATTAAGAAAATCTAAAGAGCTAGATTTAGATAAAATGATTATATACACATGAAGTTTGAAAACAAAGAAAATAAATATGCTATCTTTCTGTAGCCAAATGCTACAATTCCTACCTACACGAGATCCAAATAGAGTTCACAGACTTCAGAGACTCCACACTTGGAAGGTGCGAAGTTAGAATTTCGTTAGTATTTCGCTTACTTCAATCCATGCAACTATTTCTGAAATTTTATATTAGTATGTAATACAATTGTGCATGAGTGAATCAATATTTGAACAAATACGTGCCATTTCCGAATAAATATTAGTTCGACGTTATACTCTGTAAGTTTCATTCTCCTGTATTTGAACACTCGTTTGAGTCTATATGCATGATTCTGGCTGACAAAACCTCATTGCAATATACGTACTACGTGTGTTGAATAATACCAACGTGTTTGTTATCCAAATACATCGCGCTTGCGAAGTTAATATTGCGTCGTCGATAATCAAGTAAAAAAAAAAAAAAAATTAAAAAAACCCCTATTGAGAGCAACTGTGCTGCGTAAAATAATTTATTCATTTTGCAAACTGCGTTAACAATCTTGCATATTTTCATAAGCGTGTACGTTAATTATTTAAATAATAAATTGATATTCATTCCGAAGAGAAATTATTCGCACGAATCAAGATTGCACACAAAACGCAATTATTTACCTTATCATGACTAGCGAAAATTGAAATGCAACGTATATTTTTATACCTGTAGGCCTACATGATATGATAATACGTAAACTCGTAGTTATTAATGTTAACAAAATTTTCAGTGGTTGTTGTGTACGAATTTTTTCTATTACTGTTACTCAGTTTAATAGTTTAGCAAAAAGCTTACAATTAGCTGTATACTTTCTACCGCTTTCTACATTACGAAAACTACGACATTATATAGTAACTCCACTGTCTGCCATGTTGCCTTGTCTGAATTCTTATGGATAAATATACTAATAATTGAATACGTAATTGTTTCGTCTTTCAGGAATATCCACAGTCATAACTGCCACAATGTACTCGATTCCTCCGAAGTTTGTAGTGACTCTAAAGCGAGCTACAATCCAAGTGGCGTAGTGGTAGAGCAAGACCCGAGCTTTATTCCTTGTACTGCCATTCTGGTATAGGTTTCCATAATTTTCTGGATTTATCCCAGTTTAATGTTAGGATGGTACTGAATCTCCGAACGGCTGATCCTATTTCGAATGACCTCGTTGTCAGTAAGACGTTAAATAATCAACTGTGTAGAAAGAAACCCAACAGTACATAACTCTTTTTAAGTTTTTGCAGTGTGTGTCAAAAATTTAATCGAAGGAAAATAGCAAAAACCATTGTGGGTATTTCTTCAAGGTAAAAAAGGCGAATTAAAAACTAGGTAATAAAGTTTTTCTATTAGTAATAGTAATTTTGGAACTATACAATACAATAAAGAAAACACTCGAAGAAACAAACAGGAAAGGAAGAACGTGACAAAATGCACGGTTGAATAAAAAAATAAGTACTGCATAAACTGTATCAGAAATTCGGGAAATTTGAAACGATGTAAGACTGTGACTAGCTAGTAGCACTGTTAAAATTTGTTTTAAATAGAAGAGTAACTAACCAAAATTAAGTTGATAGGAAGCTGTGGTTGAATGTTTTCAAGGAGGTCAGAAGGAAATAACGGTGTAATAATAGTAATTTCGCAGAAAATAGTTGATTCGGTGTTTTAAAGTTGGATATGTGCGTACGCGGTTTCGAATTTATTGTAATAGGAATTGTAGGCCTATGTTTTGTTTCTTAGGTGACACTTTCTTTATTTCCGCCAAAAGAAGACATTTTTAAGGCGTGGTTATTTTTAATTTTCAGACAATTAGTGTAAGTTCGCAACTTTTTTATAAAAACCTATCAGTGTAAGTTGTTAGTAGCTCTGTGTATACCTACTGTGTATAGAATTTGTTACAGTTACTAGTTAACGATCGAGGCATCATTGAAATATATTTTTTGAATATTATTCTCGAGAAGAATTTTTTTAGGTTGTCTTGCGCTGTCACTGCGAAATCTCCACCACGGCGCCAATGTTGTCCAATGCATTAGTTCAGCTGTATGCTCGTTTTCCTAAGAGTATGGCGGTACAAAAACGTTCCTTTCCCAGAATGTAAATGTTCTGAGAACTTCCTCTGAAACATTTTTATTTTCCGCCAGGACAGCTTGGCGGTTCCTTGTTTATTTCCGTTTCCCACCAGGCTCTGACACTTTGTCTTCGTCTTCCTCGTCACATGGGAACGAGAAGGGGGAGAGGGGAGAGGGTAGATGATCGGAAAAGGCGCACAAGCTAATATCGTATTCCTCTAGAGAAAGGACGCGTTCATCCTGTCATTTGTTTTTTGCCTAGTTCTTCTGTCGCCGAGTCTTTGTGCAATGGGGCCGTATCGTGCCACGACTGTGGTTTTTCGTAATTTCTTGACTTTTCTCAAGTTATGTAATTTTATAATTTTGGGAAATGCGATTTACAGTGCATCTACTCAATTTTGATAATGAGATTTATGCGCATTTAGGGTTATGTAGATTTTGTATGATCTGTTTGCTATAGTGTCTCCTTTCCTTATACCATTGGGAACATAGTGAAGGAAAAATAAATAAATAAATAAACATAGTGGCACTTTTCAACTCTGCTAGTAATGGAGAACACGTTGTATAAAATGTAAAGGGGCGCGAATTAATTTAAAGGGAAGAATAAATATCGAAGTTAAATTTTTGGTGTATTATTTTTGATATCTAAATAGGTAATCAAGGAATTAATTTGTTTCAGAAAAGAATTGTAACTGCCATAGTAACAACCAGTTACGGGCTGTTTACTTCTGAATGCCCTTGCTTAATTGTGTTATACAGGATACTTTAATTCGTAACAAACCTAAATATACCTATAGAGACTAATCTTACCTCCATGACTACAGTAATGAGAAGTAGCACTCATACAAATTTTTCCGAAACCAAAACCTCGAGACAGTAACAAAAGACGGCATAAAAAAAGAGTCCCCCTAATGTATATGCTTGAGTTCACGTATCTAGACATATGTGTGTAAGCATGTATTAATATGTTTGTACGTATGCATCTGACATATGCGTCCAGATAGGTCTAATTATGATGCCCTGTCTTTCAATATGTTGTGCGTTTATATGCCACTCGTTCTTAATTTTTTTATGTAGGTACCCATATTTATGTGTTATGTAGGCTGTATCCTCCACGTCTGTGATATGTATTTATTATATGTACGTATAATATGTACTGTCTCCATTTTTCTATTAAGTATATTACTGTATCAGCCCCCACCTGCAGCAGTTTAATTGTCAAGGAGACACTTCTCTGCGTGTATGTAATAATTCGACTGTAGTTCCCAATGAGAAAATAAAAACTAATACAAATACGTATATGTATTTAATCATGTACGGGCATGATGTGTTTATGAATGTGTGTGTGAATATAACCGTTAGCTTTCTTTTTACGTTTGTAAATTTTATTGGACTTAACGTCTTCTAGACAAAGTGGTCATTACAGAGACGTGGACTGGGGAAGGTATCGGCCATATTCTCTATGAAGAATCGCCTGGAGCGATTTCGGGAAACTGAAATTAGGATAGCTGCAGATTGAACAGATTGAAATCAGGATAGCTGCAGACGGGGATTGAACTCAGTTCCTTACGAAGGTGAGCCCAACGTTTACTGTTGCGGTCTTCGCACGGCACAACTCGCTAGTCAAAGCGAAATAACAATGCCCCTGTGCGGCGTGAAGATGCAACCTACCGAGTATTTGTGCTCGTGGGTTGCCGAATCGTAGGCGTTTTACCTTTCCCTTCTGTCCCCGTTCTGCTCCCAATAACAACATGGAACCTAAATGACAAGCCGTTCTCACGAGATAAAAAAAACGTATACAGAAATCGCTGGCATCATTATACAAAATTACTTTGGTCGAGTTTCTACGTGTTTCCTTCAACGACGGTAAATACTACGAATAAAATGCACTATTTCTGATTAATGCTATTTTTAATGTGATAAAATGTTGAATAAAAAGGGTTATGCCCGATATATAAATAGAAAATATCATACAAATCATGGCGTGCTGCTTTTAGAAAATTAATATTAACTCCTGATTTCAGGTTATCAGTCAAATGTATAAGACAATTGTATTTGGGAGGATTAAGAACCATTGTCTATTCATCATGAAAATGGGCTGCGTTGATTTCATCTTTCACCCTAAAGAAATATAAGTAAAGTAAGCAGGACTATGACCAACGTAAACAACGTGTAGACCTATGGTGTTTACGAACTGATAAAACTTTATTTGAACACCGATCAGCTAACAGTATTTTTATTCGAAGTAAAATTTGTTGTTTCTACAAGTTGATTTCAGCATAATTTTTGATGGAGGAAAGACTTTCGGAATCATATTTCTGTCTGTGCCTGTGCCTGATAACATAATAAGAAACAAAATGCACCGTAGTTATTAAATCACTACATTAAAAAAATTGCAGTTTTTCGTAACTTTTAGTACTCTTGTAACTAACCCTGGTTACTCGAGTCAAAACTGATGTTTTATAATGCACAATATTAGCACTGAATTTATAAACTGGTATAACTTTTAACTGATTTACAATTTCGGAAAATAGTACAACATGGAAAATAGAGGTCAGGCGTCACATTGTTCAAGTATTTCGGCCTGTTTCCGCCACACACTTATTTGCTCATCTCTGTAACTATTGAACTGGCTCAAATAAGAGTGGTTTACTGACATCCGTGCAATTAATTCGTCAAGAAATAGCTTTAACATCATCATTTTTAAAGAGTATATGTTTATTACAAATTACAGTTATGATGTATTGCACTTTATCAGGGGGGCGCAGTTGTCGAGGTGTCAGACCTCTCGCCTCCCACCTAGGCGATCCGGGCTCGATCCCCGGCGGGTTTGTCCCGAATTTTTCACATGTGGGAAACGTGGCGGACGTTGTCGTTGGTCAGTGAGTTTTCTCGGGGAGCTCCCGTTTGCTACGCTCTCTCATTCCGCGCTGCTCCGCCCTCATCTCACCCTCAACTCATCCATTCTTCGTGTCGGACGGGTGACAGGCATATCTCGCTAGTCGAGCAGCCGGCGTAACCTTCACTTCGGTCTTCTCTCATACACAATGTGACCCTGCCAGAAAGCGGGAACACGTCATGGTTTTTACATTTTCATTGTACTTAGCAGTCTCTTCCTCTGTTTTATTCATATTTAGTGTTTTCTTTCTTCAGCTGAATTGATTCTCTCATTCCGAAACCGAGTGTCTTTTTTATTTTTTTGTAGAAAAAAATAGGCAAGTTAGTTACACAATACCAACGAGGTGCTAGTTTTGAATCTCAGAAAAATTGTATTTGTGATTGTAAAATTATGTAATTAAAAAATTCAGAATTAATTCCTTTGGGCAAAATGACACAGGTGCAGTGTCAATTAGAAGAAATAAGTTTATAAAGTAAAGTTATTTCATAATTTATTTTGTTTTAATAATAAATTTACATCGTCTACATCTTTCTTTCTGTACATTGAAATATCTTTTATACAGCGCTTCTTTACATAGTAATGACACACACTCAGTGACTGGCAGCAGTTGAACTCTTTCTTTCGTATAAATTCGATGATTGATACAAACTGTGTATTGCTTCTCAGAATAAGACTTCGATATACTACTAATAAAAATGTACTACGCAATGTTATGATTTGGTAGCTATACATAAACAAATTTGTAAACTAATTTTGACTGAGCTCTTACTTGAACTAAGACAAATTCTGTAATGCTAATAACAATTTGATTTTTTTTAAATATTGTAACTGTTTAGTCAGACATAACTAGTACAGTTGTTAAAACGAGGTGTAAAAATAAAATTTTATTGAAATAATTAAGATACGTGTCCATAGTATTGTTGCTTGCGATACAATGGTAGGCCTTTTAATTTTCGTAACTTTATAGGTGTGTTATATCACATAAATACGAGTATTTAGGTAGTCTGCAAGTATAAACACGATACTGAAATATGGCCATGGCGTAACCAAGTCAACTCCCACGTAACATACTGTGAGAATAGAGAAGAAAATATTAACCTGTATGTCATACAATGTAATGCAATACACGTTTACCTTTTACGATAGCCAGTCGGTTGTGTCAGCTTCCATTCTCAGAATACACCACTTTTATTTGCGAGCGTTTTAACTTGAGTGGCTCGCTGAGTTGTCCAGTGAAACATTAAATTTTCTTCTTCTTTTTTAAATAGCATCGCCATTTACAATTTTTATTTTGAATTGGTGAACTCAAGTCTAATTCCTTTGATGTTTATGTGCTTGCCGTGTAAATTCCTCCGTATTACGGACATGGATGATTTGTGTGCACTCTTTCATGCAAAGGTTACGTACGTGAAATAGGTCGAATGCAAACATTTTTGTCTAATAATAAACTTGTATCTTTTTTTTTTTTTTTGTAGTGTTAGTTGGCTTTGTCGCCGTCGAAAAGGAATATAAGAATATATAAATTCGCTGCGTTAGTTTTAAACGATAATAATCATATTTTAATTCAATACTTGGAACTTTTATTTGAATGGCGTAATACAAAAGCCTTGTTGTGACCGTAACCACCTCATACTTTTATTTTGAATGTTCTTTGTGGCTGCGCTAGTGCCATCTGTTTTTATTGCTGAACCAAGACAACTGCACGAGTCAGATTAAATTTCAGATATAATTAAATCATCCATAAATATGGCATTTTAGTACGGTTAGGTATTTTTACTTATTTTTACCTTGTACGGAACGCAGATAATATTCATACTATTTATCACATGTTGCGTATTATCAAAAATAACAAACACATATTATTTTGATTGTTAAAAAACTATTTGATTTTTAATATCATACATATTTTAGATTGTCGAAGTTGGTTTATTCGATGGTCAACTAATACTGTTTAAGTAAATTATCAGCTTACGTTAATTTCAAATAATAAGTTTATATCTAAATGAAGTTAATATTTGGACAAAAAATTTTGTGAGTTTATTGTACACCAAGCTAGAATACAAACACATGCACATTTTATTTAAAGTCACAGTTACTTTTGCAACACGCTGGGGAACTTAGAGCAAATAATCAAGGTCTGTACCTCGTCTTACGTAGCCTAGTGTGAAATAGGCGGCTCACTGGTAAGAATGTACCGTAGGTAGGTATGTGCAGTAGGTAGCTATGTACAGTAGGTAGGTATGCACATTAGGTAGGCATGTACAGTAAATACGTATGTACAGTAGGTATGCATGTACAGTAGGTAGGAATTTACAGTAGATATAAATGCACAGTAGATAGGAATGTACAGTAGGTAGGAATGTACAGTAGGTAGGTATGTACAGGAGGTAGGAATGTACAGTAGATAGGAATGTACAGTAGATAGGACTGTACAGTAGGGAGGAATGTACAGGAGGTAGGAATGTACAGGAGGTAGGAATGTACAGGAGGTAGGAATGTACAGGAGGTAGGAATGTACAGTAGGGAGGAATGTACAGTATATAGAAATGTACAGTAGGGAGGAATGTACAGTAGGGAGGAATGAACAGTAGGGAGGAATGTACAGTAGGGAGGAATGTACAGTAGGGAGGACTGTACAGTAGGGAGGAATGTACAGTAGGGAGGAATGTACAGTAGGGAGGCATGTACAGTAGGCAGGAATGTACAGTACGTAGGAATGTACAGTAGATAGGTATGTACAGTGGGTAGGTATGTACAGTAGGTAGGAATGTACAGTAGATAGGTATGTACTGTAGGGAGGAATGTACGGTAGGTATGTATGTACAGTAGGTAGGTATGTACAGTAGATATGTATGTACAGTAGGGAGGAATGTACATTAGGTTGGAATGTACGGTAGACAGGAATATACAGAAGGTAAGAATGTACAGTATGCAAGTATGTACAGTACGTAGGTATGTACAGTAGGTAGGTATATACAGTAGGTAGGTATGTATAGTAGGTAGAGAGTTGGGCTTAAGGAGGGAGTAGTGCTGCGCTTTTTAATTTTCTATTTTTCATCATAATTCTTGTTTCATGTTAATTTTAAAAAATTCAATTTCGTTAGAGCATGTAATATACTGTAACATGTCACTACATGTAGGGATGCTAGTTCAGTTACAGAAAGCTAACCTAATGTGTTTTAACCATGAACAGTTAACGAACTTCATATTAATTGCAAACATAATTTGGACTCTGTACTAACATTTCAATTCTCCGTGTAGCGAAATTTTGTTGTGTATGATTCCGTTTATGTGCATAGTATGTATTTATTTTCTTTAATTAATTTAAAAACAATGTTTAAGTAATGGCGGACAATTACTGTAGTTGAAGAATATATCTTGCGAGGGGGAGTTAGCTAGACTGATAAAGGAGAAAATTCACAGTATTCCATGGAAACGGGAGCAATTATATTGCCTGTTGTAAAACATTCAGCTTGTTACTTTGGTAGAGAGTAAATATGCACGTGAAACAGTACAGACGTGTTGTTGAATGCGATGTTGGAGGAGATCCCCAGTGGTGACTGGGACCTGGGATGTCTGTCAGGACTTTAAGGAGGGTCTACCATCACCGTCGTTGAGGACTACGTTTCATGATGGTCTGAAGAACAACTTACCAAGTGACGCACGACGCACGTATATGGCTGGTTAGCTGTTTCTTTGTGATAACAAGTAGAAACCCTTAACACTTACTTTTGTCATTTAACTACTAACTGAACAGACAGTTCCTGGAACACTTGTGGAAAACCTAGATGTAAGGGGTCTCTAGCTCCTGACTGAAGTAGCTGGCAAACTTGTAGGATTTTTGGTGTTCTAGGAATATAAAACTATAGACAACTCCCATGAACATCTTTCATAAGCTTGTCTTTTGCCACGGTGACCAGCTATCTAGTGGTACACTTACTTTATGTAGTAGTAATTTATTGTTTGTTGTATATTTTGAATTGCACTCATATATGATATCAGAAAACACAATTTTCACTATTTTGTTTTATTATTGAGTTTATTGGCTGTATGTCTTTCCCAATCCCCGAAATTTTACACACATGATTTGATTTTAAGCCATCTCAAAAGAAGTTAGTAGCCATTGCATTTTTTTTTCAACATATTACGATGTCTGTGAGTCTAGTAGTGCACATACGGTAGAGGAATTATAAACAGAACATTTCCCTGCGACTTTTAAATACTTGATCACAATACATTTACAGAATTTCTGACGTCACAAACAATTTATGCTAATTCTGGTACGGCATTTGATATCGTCCATAGTTATTATTCAGTATAACACTCAGGACGTTTATTTACCGTAGAATTGGGATACTTGCAACAGGTGGGATAACTTTTAACAAATAAATAGATTCTCAAATTCCAGATACTAGTAAAATTTAACCAAATTAAATATTCCTGTTATGTGCTTCATTTTCGTGGGGAAATTATTAGCTGCTTAATTTTTCATTTAAAGTCTCACTAAACAGAAAATGTATTTATATTTAAGTGTTTCAAGATACACTACCTGTTGCAAGTATCCCCATTTTACAGTACGGTAGAAGAATACAGGCTTTTCTTCAATACTTACTTTAACTATGCCACAGTCTTACTCTGCGATTTAAGATAGCCACAATTTTAACTATGGTACTGAAGTTTATTTTACTTCTAAAACTTAACAGATATGAGTTGACATCTGTCCTTCATGAACATCTCGTCGACAGAGAGGTCATCAGAGACGGGATGAACTGTCCGGACCGACAGGGATCTGTGTAACACTAACCATCAGCGAAGTTATGGCACTATTTCCGCCCATGCTAAACTCTCACGCGATGATCATCAATTATGAAAGATTACGTTGTTACAGTCTACACCCTGTTACGTTTACGGAAAGATACACTCCTTTGTACTGCTTGGTAATGCTAGAGTATTTACGTAAAACGTACAGTATTTAATTAAATTGTATAATGAGGGATTCTGACAATATAAGTGAGACTCGCAGTCTAAATATCAGGCACGGCTTTAATTTACAATATATACAACTATTTCATTACTTATACGATGTTCTTTACGGAGGGAGGCAAGATATATAATTATACATTCATGAATACTTATGAGCCACTCAATTTAATTACGTCGATGACAGCCCCATCTTGTTAATGATGCCGAGAGGCTGATGTAAGGAAACGTCCACGGCGATCGGCACGTCGTATATCTGGACGTCGTGGTGCATCTTGGTAGTGAAGTGGTCCTGGCGACGATATGGGGCAGACAGACCTCGTAGGTAGCGTGACACGCCCCTTTATCGCGCCCTGTGTGGCAACTCGTACCGCTGTAGGAGTGGGGAGTTCTGCCTTGCAGTTCGTCGCAACTTATGTCTAATATTATGGAATTCCTGGCCGGGTGGCCTGGTTACTGATCGCTGTGTTAGAACCAGGGTTACATGGTTCATAACAACTCGAAGCAGCTATGATGCGACAGCATTATCTGCGTCGATCAAGAATTTAGCCATGCAGTGTCTTACGTGTCTCACTTTTCGGGGGAAATAATATGCATTCCGTCGGATTGAACTGGCAATTGGCATCATAAAAAAAAATATATATGAAAGAGTCATGGTGACAAGGTTTCGTGAGTTCGTCTGCCATTGTCAAATGTTTGCTAATTACTCTTCGGCAGGAAATATATTTCTCAAGTGTGTAATTGCTTACGCCACAAAAAATAATTGAATATATAACCTTAATAATTCAGCAATACGCAACGAATAAATATAGTTTGAGTCATATGTGACCTTGTCTTCAAGAGCTAAGAATTTGCCTATAAGTAATTTAGTTTAATGTACAACAAAAGTTTTATACTAGTGAGAAAAAACATGGTATATAATTATTTAAGTTCATTGCCTTTTCGGCGAGAGTTGTCATTTTCGCCAAAGCAGTTATTCTATTTATGCAGGTTAGTACACTATGCAAATTTTGTAGCGTAAACTACAATTATCTTAGTTGTCTATTGTGATTATCAACATACAACATTATTTTTTCCTTAGGTGAATATTAGCCTACTTAGTAATTAGCACGATGTTATTAAAAGCTCAATCGAACAGTATTTCGATTTCAATCAGCGAGGATGAATAGAGGTTTCATATGCAGCGTATCTAGGTCATTTAGATAGCTTGGTTTGCTCCTTTACTTCAAATTTTCTTCATGTTAGTCGGAGAAAGTAATTTTCCCACCGACTTAATGATGATTGAGTGTGTCGTGCGACTGGGAATCAACCTGGCCAGATAGCGCAATGGAAACACGTTGGACTCGCATTCGGGAGGACCCGGATTCTATCCCCGGCTCCGGCCATCCTGATTTCGGCTTTCCATGGTTCCCCGAAATCACTCCAGGCGAATACTGGGAGGGTTCCTTAACGAAGGCCATGGCCGACTCTTCTCCCAGTTCCTGTCATTGTACCATGTTGTATGTCACCGTCTCTAATGACCTCGCTGTCGATGAGACGTAAAACCTACTTACCTTAACTTACGACTGAGAATCATTTTATTGGAATAACAGTGATCGTTTTTTTTGCCACACTGGAGCATTCTAATACCGAGTAAACTAGACCCAAGTGAAGATGTGTGGATGATGGAAACATCTGCACCCCAGATATAATAGTCGCCTTCTGTACTATGTTATAGAGCATAATTTATAGTAGGGAGCTGAGGAGAAGGCAAGACTCAGGAATGCGGCTGTGGGTGGGAACAAGCGGAGGGCTATGTGGCCCTAACCATCACCCTGCCGTTCTGCCTTGCCTTCTTCTCAGATCCCAGCTATAAATATTTGTTTCCCAAATGCTTATTAAATAACATCTTCTTGATAAGTGTAGCCACTAAGAAACTTGATGTTAGCTTGTCTGATCGAAAGATGATACGTTATTCAAGTTTTCGAAGTGCCGGGCAAAGTCCGCAAGGAAAAATTCTGCGAGAACAGTGAGTCACTTGTTAATACTATATCCTTTGCTACGAACTGCTGGTATTATAGTAAAATGTTCAAGATTGTTCAGAAATATTATGTGCTATATCAAGTGCTAAACAACGATGATGCTAATCCGTGAGCTAGGCTGTTTTTAAGAAAATGTTGTTTGCTTTTGCGATGTTTTAAACACATTGTTAGTTTGCGTGGTAAACATATTGCTGGCTGTTTTAATTCAGAGTTGACAGTATACGCAGTATCTACAAAAACCGCTTCATGACGTAATTTTAAAAGTTTCTCAAATTCCTCCGCAGTGTAGGTGGTAAGCATTAGAATATAACAAATTATACTTTCTCTACATATTGTTGCATGAGAAAAACTTGTCGGACGTTGCCCTTGTTCGGCGGGTTTCCTCTAGGTACTCCCGTTTCCCCCTCTTGTATTCCGGTGCTGCTCCATACTTACTTCATGTCACCCATCACTAGTGCTCAAGACTTCGCCCATGCTCTTTAATTTATACTGTTTTTGCGATAATTATTTTTTAAGCTTAAACGAGAGCAGATAAAAAAATATGTTTGGCAGTTATGTTTAAAATGGTTTTAGCTGTGATAGCTAATTTTTTTTCAAATCAAGAAATAATACGGGTTCCAATAAAAATTCAATTAAACACAATTTCGTTCATTACATAATTAGCTAAATCCATATTATTTACTACCTTGAAAAAAATCACTCAACATAGAGAATACGATTATAAACAAAACTGCCAGACAGATTTCCGATATCTGCTCTCGTTTAGGCGTAAAAATTAATATCGCTAAACAAGCAGAAACTAAAGAGCGTGGCCATAAGCGCTGACCAAAATATTTCATTCTCTCCCGGAAAAGTTCCTCACGTTCCTTGCACGCGAAATTGTGCAATGACCTCACACGTAATCGAACCTGGATCTTCGTCTCAGAGCCATAAATTATCCAACCCCTAGGATTGCTTAAACCTCATAATTCCATTTCCTAAGCATTTGACAACATATCTCAACTAAATCATTACGCGTTTCAGTTAAAACTATTCTGACTGGAACAGAAACACGATAGCGATCCACCGTAAATGAAATATCCTTGGAGTATTTGTGATAGGTAATTTGTTCAATCGGGCGCACGTATATGTGCCGCATGCGCAAAACAACATTCTAGCTGCTTCCATTTTGTTCATAAGCAACGAAAATAGCACTTATATTTTCATGAAGAAACGTTGGCAATACACCGGCCTCACATTCAAGTCCTATTTAAGAATTTCAATATTTGCAAGGTACATTGTTTCTTTAGTATACATGCATTGTGGCAATTTTTTACAGTAACGAAAATTTTCCAGCTTTCATAGTTTTTGGGTAATAATGGTTTGCCGAAGCCCAAATTTACATTAGAAAGTTTTATAGGAAGGTAAACCAACTGGCTTACAGAAATAAAACATTTTACACGGAAGAAAAGTGTCGGGCTGCGTTAAAGATATGAATAAAACACCTCATTGAAATGTTTTGTACATTTTGTACACTATTATTTTTGTTCATGTCTTGACACAACCAATGGCACTGTTCTTCAGTGTGAATTATTTAATTTCTGCAAGTCAATTAGTTTTTTTTCTTGTATAAATCTGTTTTATGCTAATTTAAGCTTTCACATGCCATTATACCACAACCATGAAAGCTAAAAAAAAATGTTCATTACTGTAAAAATAAAAAGTCACACTCCTACAAATATAAAATTTACTATGTCACCGTACTCTACAATTAAGGGGGCCGCGGTGGCCGAATGGTCGGACCATTCGCCTCCCACCAAGGAGATCCGGATTCGATTCCCGGCGGGGTATTAAATCTGGGATTTTAGCATGTGGGAATCGTTCCAGACGATGCCGTTGGTCGGTGGGTATTCTCGGGGATCTCCCGTTTTCCCCGCCTCTTCATTCCGGTACTGCTCCATATTCACCTCGTGTCACCCCTCACTAGAGCTAAAGACCTTGATGTTAAGCGTTGACCAAAATTTCTCACTCACTCTACAGTTAATAGAGGTCACAATATTTTTTTTAAGTACTATAGAAATCACGGTACTCAAAAGTGCTTATTTACCGTGAACAGGCTGTACGCGGGATTTTCCCCGTATTAATTGGCTTGGCACTCGATACTCCAGCCGCAGGCTATCAGCATGTTTTGCCCTGGAATGGCTATTTAACCACCCAACCCCACAAATGGCACGGGAGGAGGGGCTTGATAACTGTGTTGGGGAGGGGTGTAAGTGGCAGGTGTTGTTGCGTGGGATTTAATTACGGCGCCACAGGGCGGAGGATGACCGCCAGCTGTCAGTTGTAGGCGCTGCCGCCATGACGCTACGTCATGCCCAGGTGATGGGAGGTCGCGCTGCGGCCGTCTGCTGCTCCAGATAATTCTATATTTGTACGACATAGTGCTCGTTTTATAGACGTTACTCCCATAGTGGCATGTCAAAGTCAGAATGTACAACATAGGAAGAAGGAAAACCAAGTGACTTACTCGAATTAAATAATATTGAAATGAGATATTATTGGCAATATGCTAAAATGTTTGAAAATACACAACAAAGTCCTTTTGTCTATTTTAAAAATTTACCTAAATGACATAAATGCTCATCGTTTTCAGATTTTTATTTAAAGTCGGGAGGAATTTCCTTGAGTGTTTTAAAATCTGTTAGCATACGGTCCATAATATGTAAATTAAATGTAAATTATTTCATTCGAGAAATTTACTTGGTTTTTTTTTTTTTTTTACTCCTATGTTCCCGTAACTTGCAAATTTTGACTTTGACATGCTGCTATGGGAAGACTATGAGAGCTAAAAATATTTTCAATAGGAAGATATTAACACAAGTAACGTTTATAAAACGAACACTATGCCGTGAAAATATAAAATTAGTAATTTGCCGCGTGAACACTACTAAGGGACCTGCCTATCTACACTTTAAATGCATTGCAGCTAGTTACGGTTATTAGTTTATTGACTTAACTATCATACGCGTATTATATTTGTTTATCAACTAAAGGAACACACGAGGCCCCTCAAATTGGCCAAAAAATTGGTTTTCCAGACTGCCTTATCTGAAAAGAAGAAATAAAAAACCGTATAAGAAAAACACAACTATAAAAACAAGCGTTAGAATATAAACTATGCTACCCAAAAAAAAAAATCAGTTGGTCACTTATTTAAGTCCCGTAGGAAAAAGGATAATAGTAAAGCACTGCACGCCAGCTGAGTGGCTTGCACGGAGAGGCGATAAAGTATTATGTACGTCGGCCAACGGCGCTCTTACCGCTCGTACCTCGCCAGCATAAAGGCCTATTTAGGGAGGTCCCTGAACTGGCCGCAACCTTCCGTCTCGCGTCACTGAATATTAAGAGCCCTATACAACTGGCGCATAAACATTGTTGGAGCATGTTTGGAGAAAGTTTTTTTTTTTTTTTTATAAGAAATACTACTATACGTGTGTGTCAATAGCTTTATCTACTAAAAGGGAACACATTTAAACCTACGCTTCTATAGTCTGCTTTATAAACGTCGTACTCAGAAACTTGGTTTTGGGGCACCTAAAAATGGCCAAAAGCGTTTTTTCCATACTGCTGTCACGTAAAAAACACGAACCGGAATCGTAAGACGAAAATAGAGAAGCATGCGCTAGACTTACTATGCACTTTCCATAAAAATAGGGCCCTTCAGTGTCAGGTTTTCTTCTTACTTTGTTTACTAAAATATTAAAAGTTTTAAAATAAATTAAACATAAATATATGTTTTAGGCAATAAAAATTGTCTCAAAAGTTAAAAAAATATATTTTTTTTTAATTTTAATTTTTTTTTAAATTTTTAAATTTTTTTTTTTTTTTTTTTAAAATTTATTCTCGTTTTCTTGCTGATCTACAGCCTGAGATATCTCGGCAAAATATCTTAAGGGGTTAAAGTACCATACGAAAAACCAACGACCGAAACACTGCACGCCGTGTTCGCTCCCTGCGCATAAAGTTTACACTGTGGAAAGGTACGATGTCGAGCGAACGACTGGAATACTCAATCGTCAATAAAATTTGAACTGCTCACCAAAATTGGATGAGATTATTTTACCGAATAGATATTTTATCAGCGGACGTTTATTTATGTAGCACTATGCGCCGGTGTGCATTACTTTCTAGTAAAAAATTAAAAACAGTTTTTAGAAAATTAAGTTCTTGAAACCACTAAACCTACAAAAAAATGGAAAACTGTCATTTTCATAATTTTTAATGTGATAATATATAGGCTTCTATGATAACCGAATATAAAAAGATACTCGCGTATTGATTTGAAAATAAATTTAGTATCGGAAAATCTCTGCGCGAGAGGTTTACGGATGTTACTACTGCAATCGCAGTCGCTGCCCGCTGGTCGTTGTTCACCAGGCAGAGTATGTCCTCTGAAACGACTGCCGACCGCTATTCGTTTCATTTCTAGATATAGTGATCATGCGAGGTAGCCTGAACTATGACATTTGATTAATCAGAGTATAGGTCGTTCGTGATAAAGTGAGCACTAAAAATGTAACCTTTGAAAAATATCACTAGCCGTTACTGCATATAATTCAACGTTAACTATAGTCCACTTACTGCTTGCAGCGAAATTACGTACTATAGTTCCTTCTATTGTCCTATTTAAAACACTAATGCATAAACAAAATGAACCGAAATCGACATAATTCTATTTTATATAATTTATTAACAATTTTTTATCAAACGGTATCGATTCATACTGACTTCACAATTTTTATTACACGCGCGAAAGTTAAGTGACGTATCCAGTGAGGTTAGACATTCCCGTTGTTAGTCGTTATGCGCGGAAAGATATGAATTGGTTGAAAATAGAATTTTAGCAGGGATTTTGTGAGTGCTCACTTTATTCCGAACCGGCCATAACAGGTTATTTCTAACTTATCTTTTGGTGGAAGAAGACGTCTATTGCTACGCAAATTTGGCCATTTTTCACAAAATAATGGACAACGAAGAGAGTGCTATGTACAGATAACGTGCTGGTGAAAGATTCCTCTCACCGTTTATAAGCAGGCATTTGCTGAAAGACGACAAGGCGTTTAGGGAATGCTTTCTTTTTAGTGTGCCACAGTTTAATTTCGTCCTCCTGGGTTTACTGAAAGATGATTTGATGAGCTCAACTGTGTGCTATATGAATATCCGACAACATAGAACAAAAAGCTTGCTTTGATACTCAGTGTAAATAATGCTTCAAGATTAAAATTAAAAAAGCACGCGCAGTAACGGTATTGTCAAAAGGAAGATAGTAAAAAGTATGGAAATGAACCAAAATTAATCGAGTAGTGAGTATGACTTATAAAATGTTGTCCAAAATATATATCGAATTATACGTGTTAACAATAATTAGTTGCAAAGACAAAAATCTTTTATAAGTGTTATGTATTATAGTTAGCAAATATATTATAAAATAACCATACATGTTGTGTTTAAAATGTTATATGCAAATGCTAGGAATCATTGCACCCACATTAATGTTGTCTACGACAAGAAAATGTAACGCAAAAAGACAAACAGCATATTTTACTCTGTAGCAAGGATAGTGCAAACCAGTTACATCACTGAACCGTAATATACCTGATGTTCATGAAAGTATGTTACAAATTTTGCGAGATGATTACTTGTAAAATGAGGTAAAGTAATGAAGTCCAAGTTTTGGTTTGGCGCAAATTTTAGGGGATAAATTTACGATTGAAATTTTATATTGAAAACCGGCATTAAAAACCGAATGTAAAGAGAAATAAATGGTGACATTCCAGGTGCGTTTAAGTAATAACAATATCTGTATCTGTAATACCTTTCACCTACTTTTAAGTTATAATGAGTTGCGCAAACCCCCTGTGTATTGCGTGATGTCTACCTGTTAGGCTGCACATTTTCTATGTCCATTTTCTCGAAAACTGGAGAGTGTTAAGACAAGGTAGCCATTTTTCTTTGGGAGGGAGGGGGGCTTCCTGCTACAGACTGTTTCATTTAATAGCCAAAATTCCGATAGTAAAAAATTCTATGCCAAAAATAAGCCTTGGCCAACCTCATTATCTACTGAATGTGAAAGGTATTCGAAACAATTTTATCACAGCTTACTCTTGTTACTAAACCTAATCCGGAAGTTCATTACTTATCTGTCCTTACATCTGGTTAATTGTAACAAATGTTGGCTTTCAATTTCAATTTTCAAATGGGGGGGGGGGGGGTGGACTTGGAAGACAGTGGCCGTTCAGAGCGGTTTGGAGGGGTGGCGAGTGTCGACTGGGGTGAGAGAGACACGCGGCTAGTTTACCATTCTGCCACGCTGCTTCGAGCAAAAATGGCATGGCCGAGGTTCCTTACACCGCCTGGCAGCTCGGGTAGACGACCGCCTTAAGATTTGCACCAACCAAAAACTTGCTTTATGTAACTTCTTGGGTGCCCACAAGGGCAAGTTGCGCATTTAGGATTTTTGGAGGTATTTTTTCTCTAGAATAAAATGTTTTATCATAAACGAAAAATGTTTTCATGACTGTACAAGTGCTATCTTGGTATTACCTACAAAGTAGGCTAGTAAAAACCAGAGACGTTGTATTTGTTTACGACTGTTTTTACGAAATGTAGCCTAAATATGTATCCAGGACTGAAGTGTAACTCGTAGTAAATTTGTTTTTGAGTTTTTTGGGGGAATTTTTTTCTTAGGGGCGGGGGGTAGTTGCGCATTGGGTCTTGGAGGGGGGGATGGATACCGCTGTGTAACTTGACCTCATCTTTTTAAAGAAATCATCTCGCAAAGTATGTAACTCACTTTCACGAACATCCAGTATAGTTGAATGTTATACAAATATGAACTGCATTAGTTAACTTAAATAATGTGTCATAATTATTCTTACAAGTTATTATAAAACAGTGTATGTTAATGAAAACAGTTTTAAAACGATTTACATTAATTTTAACACACGCTAACAGTATGCATGTCAGTATAACTAAGGTGAGGCCCAAGAATATTATGTTCATAATATATATATATCCATACTTTTTCGTGTGGTTCCTAAAATGAGTGTATGGGGATATAGAAGGTGTACTCAGGTATTTTGCACTTGAATAGGTTGAGAAATATGCATCCTCCAGCTCACTCTATATCTGCAGAGTTTTCAATTTACTTAGTTTATTAAAGCCACAAATATTAGGGTGGAAAGTGCCCCCCTTGACCACTCTCAAATCCCGTCTATATTTGTAAATGTATTTTCCGTGTGGCGTCACTATATACTTGATTTGAGAGTGGCAAAGGGGGGCACTTGCCACCCCAATATCTGTGATAACAAAGAAAAAACAATGTTACTCTCCCTTTTAGCTATACTACCTTTCACAATACCTGTGCTGAAAACTGCTTGAATAGCACCATTTTGCACTTTGATATCCAAATCTTCCTGGAGGGAACATCCTCGATCCTCCCGCGTTACTGTCTAGATTGGCACTACTATATTTGCCACCCCAACCAAAATGCTGAAGTCGCGCCCATGCGTACAAAATGTAGTCGCCTCAAAGGAACTGGACACATTACGAGCTCTTTCCATTCGAGTCGCCTGGTCGTGGTCACCGACCGCGGTCGCGTCAAAGGAATAACACGTAATTTTCGCTTTTTAAAATCCTGCTAAGCAAAGTGTGAAATTTGCGATCATTGCGTGAATTCTATTTATATTGCGTTTTACGGAACAAGAATAGCATTTAAACTTTTAACGCGTATTTAGTCCGCATTTAGTCAAATATTTTAATTTAATTCTTGAATTGCTCGAATGACTGCAATGCTTGTACTGTAGCGCAAGATAAATATAATTAACGCTATAATAAAACATTTTACATTCGTCTTCTCAGAATTAAAAAAAAAAAAAAAAAAAAAACGAAAATTAAATGGATGTTACCTTACCGCCAATCCCGGTAGTTTTAAATCATTTGTGAATTTTATTTTAAAGCATCATAATTTTCATATCGAAGAATCCTTATATTGCTTTGTTACAAATTTAGCATAGTTTTTACTTGATTTTTTTTCGGTAGGTATAAACCCTATAAATTTTAGACTTTTGAACCCAGAGTGTCACAACTTCGTAACGAAAATAAGTCGAAACTGAGGAAAATATTTTTTCCCAACGAACGGTGCATTTTTTTTTGCCAAAACATACATATGATTGTGAATCATATTACTGTTCTTAGTTTTCAATTTTTACGAAGCAATCCATTATAAATGTTAAGAGATTTTTTGCACCAATGTAAAAAAACTACCTCGCATGGTCATAAACAAGCATGCGGACGGCTGTCTTATTAAATAAACCAACAATTCCGTCTAAAAATACAAGACCCCTACGATATTCGAAACCTAGAACTTGCGGTCATCAATCACTTCGAGTTTATGTGAGTCTGGTAGGTATACCTGCCTTGCAAATATACGAGTGTAAGGAAATAATAGCTAGATATGTATTAAGTTTGTTCTTCAAGGCAGCAGCAAGAATATGTTTATGTAAAAAATGTTTATTTTCCCAAGCGAGGGAGCATAACGGCACTATTTCGATTACTATGAACACTTTTTTCAGCTAAGGTAGAATTACACCATAATATAAATGCTTCATTCCAAAAGTTGGTGTAAAATAAATAATAGTGTTCTTATATCAGAAATAGTCAAATTTGCTTCAAAGCAATACACGAAATTCCAATTGTATAGTTTGCAATTTTTAAATTTTCGTTAGTGCAGTTGTGGTGTAGTGGTTAGCCCGCTCGCCTCCCAACAGGTTCGTCCAGGTTATATCCCAGCGGGGTCGATTTTCGTGTGTGGGAAACATGGCAGCCGGTTTTTTACGGCTTGTCGAAATATCTCCACTCATAAATTCGTTTATTCTGTAAGCACGTGACCGAACGAGGAGTGCTGACCGTAGCGTAGTCCCAGGTCAGGGTGGATGTAAATTATGTTCGTTGAAATTGGTCACCAAAAAATATTCTCATTACAATTGTCTCAACATAAATTCACTAAAAGAAGGATTGTTTGGCGTAGTGGCGATTTAGTTAGGCTCGTAATTTAAAAAAAATGAAGTGGTGCAACAGTAGCACGCTGGACTCGAATCCGGGAAGACCCGATGTTGGTTCCCGGCTCCGGCCTTCCGTGTTTTGTTTTCTATAGTGTAACAAAATAGCTCCAGACGATTGCAGGGATGGTTCTTTAACAAACGCCATGACTGATTCCTCTTATAGTTCTTGTCCTTATGTGAAGTTGTGTGTTCGCACATTTCTAATTACCTCGCGGTCAACGAGACGTAAAGCCCACTCATTAAGGGGGCCGCCTACCACGCGCTTCAAATGCCTTGTGGGGAAGTACGTGTTTTTCGAAACTATTCTGCACGCGCCCATTGTGCTAATGTACGAAAAGTAAACGCACTTCGCTTAGGCCAAGGACGAAATGTCATTGTTAGACACCATGCTCATTAAAAACAGTGTTTCGAAGATCTTCAACATAACTAAAAAGGTACTTAAAATTTTAGTAACCGGATGTATGCCAAACTAAGATAGAAACAAGCACTGAAGTTTAAAACTTTCCAACAGTAAAATTATATGGTCACCGCTTTACGTCCTAAAGTAAAAGTGGATCGGCGGCAATTTTGCAGGCTAGTTCAGTGTTTGGCTCGTTGAGGCGATGCGGCATTTAATAAATACTTTAAGTCTCCCTTGTAGTTCCTTCGCTTCCGAGCCGCTAACTTGCAGGTAAACGACGCCCTTCATTGTAATGGTTCGATATTGCTATTTTACTATTTTCGAAAATTAAAATGGAATTTTGTTATTGTTTATGGTTGAAAACTTACCTGTTTTTTTATAATAATGTTTTCTTGGAGCCAACTTCTCCCACAAGTGATGGCAAAAGTGCTGTTAGATCTCGCAGTGACATTTAGAACACGTAAAAAATTTTGTGCTAAATTTGTTGCCGACATTTCTGGTTGTTAACGTACATCAAACACAACCCTATGACGTAGATTCAAAATAAATCTGATCATCTGAGTACTCCAGTGACCCGCTGTGTGGGATCTTCCACTGGTTTCATGTGGCGTTCGGTGAATATCATAGGTCCAAGTTGGCATATTTTTACATCGTAACAACTGCGTACTTCTGAAGAACTTGGATAAAATAAATATCATATTAGGTGGGTACTCGAGGGCCAGACTTACGATTAGGCGCTCGTGGACATCTGCTTGCACCGAAGGACGACATGAAATGTTGTCTTACAATAGAGAGACGCCGGAATGAGAACGGATGATCCCAGAGAAAACTCACCGACCAGCGGCATCATCCGGCACGATTCCCACATGCGAAAATTCGAGGAACGAACTTAGTAGAAGGCGAGTGCTCGAGCTACTATGCGCCAACCGTGGAACTAACTGGATTTACGAACATTGTGGCGCAGCAATTGTACAAACACGAGAGTATTCTCTGGTCAATTTGTGTGGAAATTTTTCGTTCTGTTTTCGAAGGTAATTTACTTGTGCAAACACGTGTTCAAAGAGACGTCATTTAAACACGAGTAATTAAGGTTTGTTAGTGAAGGACAAGAAAACAATTATTTATGCATAGACTTAATTAGTATGATATGTTTGCTGAGGAATTTGCATAGTTTATTTATACTAATGCAACAGTTGAAGGTGCTAGAGGTGGCTTGCTCTCCATCTCTGTGTTTGTCCTATTGGCTAAACATACAATGGCTAATGAGCTTGTTTTGATTCAACTTTTAATATTAATTTGTGCTTGTATAATATCTCTGAATAATTCGTTGTTGAACTAACACACCGATACTTTCAGTATGCATATTCACATTAATCTACACGAATGCAGCGGCGTGTATAAAAGAGTTCAATGACTGACAGACACATCAAACTGCAGCCCAAACTGCTGGACCAAGAAGCGTGAAATTTTTTGTGTAAGTTTCTTTTAGTTTGTAGGCGAGAACTAAGAAGTGATTTTTTTTTAAATCGACCCCTAAAGGATGAAAATGGGTGATGTATGTTTCCTATAATTTGTCTTCACAGCTCGAAATCGACAGCCTGTCGTCGTGGATTTTACTTTCATTAGTCAACCATAAAACAAATATCAATCGATTAAATTTTTTTTTTTTTTTGAAATTCAGTTTTAAGGGAGGGAATATACCTTGAATGTGTTTTCGATTAATTATCGATATCTATTGATCCACCTGGGATACAGAGCTGATTTTCACTGCAAAGTGATGCTTATGTAACAAAAATTGATTTTAGGATTTTTCGAAATTCAACTACTGAAGAGTAAAAAAGGGGAAATGTGATTTTTATGAATTGTCTTTACAGCTCGAAACCAATGGTCTTCCGTCGTGATTTTTACTTCTATTAGATACGTATATAAATGTCTAAGGCAGGACTTAAAGAAGTTTCGAAATTATGTAATTAAGGGTGTGAAAAGATCTGAAACGTGTTTTCGATTATTCTTCCATATCTATCGAACAAGTTGAGATATCGAAGTGTTGTTTGCTTCAGAATAATATTTATGTAAATACCCAAAATACTACTTTCAGTATATTCTCCAAATTCGACTCCAAAGAGGTTAAAAAAAGGGTAAAATGTGTTTTCGATGTATGATCAATATAGTCTTTTATATATAAACGTGACTTTCGCTTAAAATTAATACTTGCTCTAATAATTGAAATGTTGTTTATTGATTTTTCAAAATTTTTCACCTAAGGGGGTGTAAAGGGATGAAACGGGATGATAGGGGTTTTCTATTAGTCGTCTATATATTTCGAACCCAACCAGCGAACTATCGTCACGGTTTCCACATAAACATGACACCGATACAATAGCCTCACTGTCTATAAATTTTTATTCCCCCCCCCCTCCGTAATTCGAATCCCAAGGGGATGAAAATACATGTTTGCTAGAGATAGTGCAATTCCGCGAATTCAATGACCTGCATGTTAGAATCAAATATCTTAAGCATACTAAAGTCCCGACCATTTGTCCACTAGCTACTATTCAGCGAAACAGCAGACATTGAACGAATATACAGGTCTTCAGTGCATAGAAATTTTGATTCTAACATGCAGGTCATTGAATTCGCGAAATTTCACCATCTCTAATGATTACTATAGAAACCGTCGAGATAGAGGGTTGATTTTTGCTTTATGATTATGAATACGTAAATGCTCGTAAACAGATTTCAGGACTTTTTATCTAAATTAGAACTCTAAGGCTTATGGAAGGATGAAATATGTTTTTAAAGTAATCGTGGATTCATCTTTGACTCAATGGGTTATCATCGTGATTTTCGCATCAATTGAATACTTATACAAATGTTTAACATGTGACGGTAAGATTTTACGAAATTCGATAACTAACGGGGTGAAAAGGAGTAAAATAATTTTTCAGTTTCCTTGTGATATCTATCTAACCTGTTAAAATATGAAGGTACTAGCTGCCCGGCTGCGGCTTTGCCCGCGTGTACTATAGAAAAGAGTATCTTACATTTAATTACGTATTAATTGCTGGTGTTATTATATTCTCTCTATATCTTTAAAACAACAAATACAAACAGCTATATCCAGTCCACTTCGCTGAGCGTACTTTAATTGCAGAACATATTTGTTTTTAATTCATCTTTATTTCTCTATAACATAGCATAACATCTCTATAACATAACATTTCATCCACTTGGTGCCTTTTCCACACATCCCATTTTTTTTATTATTTTATCGTCTGTCTTTTGTTGCTTTTTGTGTCGTTCTTCTCTAGTCGACTATATTCCACTTAGGAATTTTTTTTGTGTTGTTAATATATGTTCTTGTCCTTGTGCCTTCTTCTGGGATATGACAAATTTCCTTTCAGGAATTATCTGCATATTTTATGTATGTTGACTACAGCTTCTTGGATTTTCTTCCTTTGTTTTTTGTTTTACTATGGGTGCTTCTGCAATATGGCAACATTCACCCGCAATGGTGTATGTGCAAAAAAACTGTTATGTCCATATTTCGTGTCATATCTTAGGGAACGGCAAACGCCCTATGGAAACCCAGGTTAGAAGTCTGCCTGTCTGGATATGATATCCTTCCCTCGGGTCCACTCCATACTTGACATTTATTCCTTTTCGTGCGTTTTGAAGTGTGTGAACACCTTGTAAAATTTGGCGCTATTTTGAAGTGTTACATTTTTTAAAAACTTTTTTTGTATAACTTTACGCGGAGAGAATGGTCCGTTGACCACTTTGTTCTGGTGGTCATGCCCGCCTTATTTTGGCCGAACTATGTAGAAGTGCCGCAGAAGTCTCTGTTTCCAACTGGAAACGTAAATGTGCACCGTCACGATTTTTATTGGCGAGCACTAAGCATGCACGAACTAATTCCCTTCGAACGCTTCTCTTATGGGTTCCCTAGATCACGGTCTTAGAAGTACAGGTCTGGACACTTACCTACTCTTCAATGCTTTATCTTTGACCCTCTTATGACTGAACGAAACTGTTGGCGCCACTATCGCAGTGGGGCTGTTGTGAAGAGAAGTTCGTTATTTTAATCAAAACTCAAGTATTTAAACATATTCTGGTTAAACTTAAGTAAGTCTCTAATATTTGTACTTGAAAAATATAATACATTTAATGTTTGAAAAATAATTACTAGCACGAGTGTGCTAGTGGCGCCATCAGTTTTCATTCATTTTTGCGGATAGTGAAGGAACTAAAATTTAGTCATAAGAGGGTCAATATTTTATAGTAGTGTCCAGACCTGAATTTCTAAGGCCATGCCCTAGATAGACTGCGCGCGCGCGTGTGTGTGTGAGAGAGAGAGAGAGAGAGAGGCAGGAGCGGTAAGGTTGCTGTTGACAGGCGTGTGGAATGGATTATCGCCTCTCTACGCGCAAGCTACTCAGACGGCGTGCAGTGCTTTACGATTATATTTTTTCGTAAGGGACTGTAAGCGGTGACCACATTCTTTTATTCGTGGACAGCATAGATCAAAGTCTAGCGCTTGTTTCTATAATTATGTTTTCGAATCCGGTCGTTAGTTTTCCATATACGGCAGTCTGCAAAACACATTTTTGGCCATTTTGAGAGGCCCGGAAATTATCTTTATAATTAACGTGTCGACGTTTTACAACTATAGCGACATCGTTTTAATGTGTTCTTTTTGTGGATATACAAATACATTTTGCGTTAAATAGTTTCGTAAAAAAAAAAAGAATATTCGTAACTTATTGCAACACGTTTGAAGCGCAGATAGGGAGGCCCCTTAAGTGCTGACCAACCTCTTAAAAAAATTAGGCTACTGGTATTTTAATTTTTTTTGTAAAGAAAAATAATAATTACAGTGCAGGGTTTGTTTAAACAGAATACAATGAAAATGTGGTGGTGGTTGTTGTCAGACGGCAGCGATTGGCTGTGGCTGTGGCGGGGAACAGGGCCTGCGTATGTAGAGCATGAGGACTGAGTGGACGCAGGCTGCCATGAAGACGGCCGCCAATAGGAACAGTAGCGTCGCGAAGACGGGCGACGACGAGCCTAGCAGCGTCAGCACTGCCAACACGCCGAAGAAGACCATACCTGCCGCCGACACTCCCGCCACCTGCACAGTGTTGCCAGCCATGCCACAATTAAGAGACTTACACAATGAAATACTTAGATAAATAAACGCTGTAATTCCAATTGAAATCTGGACGTTGTTTAAGAAATATATTAAAAACAACAATAGTATGTAATCAGATTTGCCAACTTCATGAGAAACATTTACCCAAAAATATGCATTTTTTAACGCATAATCTGTTGCGTCGCAATTAAATGTTCGAGATTTCGCCATTACAGATTGTTCTTCAGAAATACGTTACCGATACTCGAGAATAAATTTTGCTCAGTAAGTTGGCAAAAGCTATTGTGTAGTGTTCCTGTTTTATAATTTTGCAAATTGACGTCGAAAAACAAACAATTTTAAATTGTTACTTTTACCCATTATTTGTGTACTATTTCCTCTTGAGCGTTAAAACTTAAGCTGTAAAACTTAGAATTTTTCCATCACGTTCACATAACTGTGTCCGCGGAACAGGTTAAAAAAATAACAGGTTCAATATAAAACGGGCAAATTGACGTAACGGTAACATGTCGGACTCGTATTTGGGAGGACCCGGGTTCGATCCCCGGCTCCAAACATTCAGATTTCAGTTTCCTACGGTTTACCGAAATAGCTTCAGGCAATGCTAGGATGGTTGGCAGATTCGACTCTCAGCTCCTGTCCTCATGTTAAATGGTGTATAACAGTCTCTAATAAATTCGCTCCGTAACTACTTTATATATGCTCCTTTTTAGAATAAAAAAAAAAAAAAAAAAAAAAAGGAAATATAAACCCGTGATCTTAAGAGAAGTCCTCGCCTAACGTACGAAAAGTGATGTCAAGTGTGTTAAGTTACAAGCGAAACCGCCAAAACTATTAACCGTTTATTTATCACATAAGGAATCGCTTTTTAAACAAAACGTCTGTATTTTTAAAAATACGACACGTCAATTTGAAACTTTTCTTCGTGGTCCCGCAAAACTAACAAAAATAAACCACGTTTCCAAACTGCTGTGTACAAAGAATAACAACCCGATTCGTAAAACAGAAACAGAGAAGCATTCGCTTGACTTAACGCCATATTTTATAAGTATAGAAAATTATACAGTAATCATTCAAGGTCCCATAAAAAGAAAGACCATAACTAGAACTAAAACACTGCGTGTCATGAAGATGATGTTATTGTTGATTCGCGCGCCAGTCTAGTCCATTGGGCTTACTTTTTAATTGCCTATAGCGAACGAGCGATGCTCAAGGAATTCTCTTGAGGCGCATATTAAGTGTGCCATAGCAGGTATAAACTGTGCATGGCTAGAAAGAAGAAAAACATATTCAAAATACGGTAAGTCGTTAAAATGACATGAAAATTTACAAAAAAAAAAAAAAAAATAATGAAAAGAAAAATAACATCGAAGATATTTTTCACTTCAAAGTGTATTAAAATATAAAATAGTGTCACAGACACGACACCACATAAAATACAGGCGTACTTATTGCAGAATAATATTTTTGAATGTTAATGTACTAAAAATATTTGTGAGGAAAATAAAGATTGCATTATTATTAGAGGCACGAGTATTTCGCGTATTCATCTGGCAACAGCCTAGACCTCTCAGTTCTATAAGTGTACCGGCTGAAGTCGTAAATCCATAGGCTGCTAACAGTACAAACATGTAGCACGTGGTATCCCCACGGCTTGTTTCCTTATTTGTAACTGGCTTGCAGTCGTCAAATGTGTGTTATAATCGCTCTCGTCTTATCACAGAAGGAGGAGTGAAGTACGCAATATTGACGTTCAACCTGACCTACAATGAATACGCGAAATAATCGTGCCTCTAATTATTATTAACGCTCGCAAATCCATGCAAATGTGATAGGCCTATATGGCACAGTACTGAGAATTTTCAAAACAGCCACCATTTTTAAAGATGTTCATAATATTGTCGAAAATATATAATAAATATAAATATGTGACGTGTATCCAGTTTGAATGAATTCAGTTCACGGGTTCAAAGATTTTTACAGGGGCAGTCTCTCTCTCTCTCTCTATCTCTCCTTTCACACACACAAACCCACACACCAGCCGCATATACACAGATACACAGCTAGACACACACACAAACAGAAACTGATTTCATAAGAATAATTTTTTCTCGTGGGAAAGTATACTTAAAACCAGGAAAAATTTGTCAACATGTTTCCTTAGAATGCGTGAAGATAATTTATTTGAACACATAGGTGCGGTAGAATTTTTTTGTATATTGCAAACGTGGAGGCTTATATTTTCATCACTATTTATATCAATCTTTAATGTTATCATTTTATATGCAGCATTACACAAAATAATTTGATAGCTGGTTTTCAAATTCTCAAATTCTTTACTGTGCAGCCAGCCAACGTTTGTAACTTAGTCACTGGGAGCGTTGATCTCTGCTACCGCCTAGAAATAGTTACAGAGTGGCTTTTCTGCCACTGATAAATGTCTCCAGTGATCCTCTGTTAGGGGGAGTTCACCGAAAATATGATTTGTTTTGCAGACATAAGTTATATTTTGACAATTTTTTGCTTTATTTTTTTTTAATTTTTTTAAATTTTTTATTTATTTATTTATTTATTTATTTATTTTTTAGCTTTAATAGGTTTTGTATAATGGCATGTCAAAGTCCAAATTATGCAAAACGGTTTTATGCTAGAAAGGAAAACCAACTGACCTACAGACGTGAAATAATTCACATTGAAGAACAGTGTCACGGGCTACGCCAAGACATGTAAAAAAACCGCAGTAAATACGTTTTGTGCTGGTAAAAAATTTCTGCGATTTGGCAGTTTTGTTTTTCAAAATCAGTATTAAAAAAAAGATACAAAAACAATTCAATACGGTTTTACACATATCTTGAGGCTGCCCGTGACACAGTTCCTCAGGTTAGATTTTTTATTTTCGGTAAGTCGGTTGGTTTTCCTTTTTAGTATGAAACTGTGTTACGCAAATATTGACTTTGACATGTTATTATACAAAAATGATGAAAGTTAAACAATTTTAATTACAGTAAAAAATACTCACAACATATGTTTACAAAGCAAATCATATCTCGTAGAAATATGAAAATTATTAAAACAATAAAAGTGTTTTGTGAACTTCCCACTGTGTGCAATGTTTAATGGTAGGAGGAACGTAGCACCAAGCATCGCATTACTGCTACGCGAAAAGAATTTGAAAGTGCTTTGAAGGTTTTATTTTATGAAACCAATAACTAAGCAGTAACTCTGTAATAAAATATTCATTAATGCGAAATATGTATTTAAGATAACTGTTCACAAATATAGCCTGAAAATTTCTTACTGCGCTTCAGTAAACAAATGTTGGGTCTGACTAAACTGGGAAGCTTAAAATATTGTAGTCTCTAAAAAAAGTTTTATACCAGACACGTATAGTAAGACATAATTTCTCGCTGACGGTAAGTACAGTGTGTAGGAGTGGTGCTTTACCGTTGAATAAGTTCAGTTTGTTAGGCTTCAGTGCAATGTGTTCATTTCTGACGCTTATCTTTCGTTACTGGTGAGTCCATGTTTGTCTGCGCCAATGATAATTCTGGTGCGCTACGACTGAACGTCTGTAAACAGCTACACCGTGTCACTCAACCGTTTACCAATCATTAGAGCCACGATTTTATGGCGAAAAGATTTTTGCAGCATTTGGTTTCAATGCGTCATGTGCACATCTGCTGTTGTGCTACATCGTCTGTGATTGGATGCTTTTACTCTCACTTGCATCGGCAAATTACAGACGTAAGGAGCCACAATAGTCTTATTCTAATTGGAGCAGTCAAATGTGAGGCGTGTCTGAACAAAGACACGCTACCAATAACCTTGACGGAGAGCTGAAGATGTGCACGTGAGACACTGAAACACAGTGGGGCAAAAATACTTTCGCGACAAAATCGTGGCCCTACCAATCGTACAAGGCACAGGACGCTACTTCTCGAACAGAACAACTAGTCCTCGTGTGAGGAAAAGGAGCGTGGCGCTAGTAGTAGGTAGACACGTCACAGGGAGGGGAAGTGTACTGCACCTGTCATGACTTCATTGCACCACACGGTCAGTGGAGACGCAGCGCAGCGATAAACTAGCCAGCTGCCTGTGCCACAGTATTATGTACGGTGCTGTGGTGCGCCACACCAGTTGCGCGCAACACAGCGGTAGTTCGCATTTTTTCCGCGGGACTAGTTTTCGTGGTCGAGTAGTAGATACACTGGCTGAAAATATTCCCGCGATTTTCCACCATCTCTAACAATGGGCCTGTCAGTTTATAAAAAAAATTTGGTAATATTGAAGCATAGTTTACGTGCATAATAGGCAGGAAACTTGCCTAAGTTGCGGAAAATTCATCGTAGCAAATAAATAAAAGAAATTCACTACAATGAATTTATTTTTAATAGCCTCTCACATAACACACACATACATACATTTATATGTATGTATATATATATATGTATATATATATATATATATATATATATATATATATATAGACACACATACACACACACTTCTTCGGCTAAATTAATGATTAAGTAATAAGTAACCAAATTAAAATATAACGTGCCGCTAAAAAAACACATAGTTTATGTATAGGCCTATTAAGACAGAGTTAAGAAAAAAAGAGGTCCTTAAAATATAAAGGTAACAGCGGCAAGTTGTTAAAATATATTCTCTCAGTCTCAGTATGGTTCAACCAAGACGGGGGAATTGATAAATAAATAGGTCAAATTAAATTTCCTACTTTTTTTTACGTTTGTTAAATTTTCTTTAAACATAAGTTTACATTTATACAAAAACACCAATATTACATAATAGTACTAATATACGTAGCATGAAATTTATTTATTTCTCAGAAGTAGATGCCTTCAAATTACATCAACAATTTTAACACTTCAAATGCCTCGTTCCCCAACTTTCTAATTAATTCGAGTTGTCTGTGCTGCCAGTGTTACCTTCTCGTCCGTACCACTTGTATCGTTCTTTTTAGTACACTCGTCACGTCGCGACGCTACTCGCCAGTCTAATATCACTTTAAGGGGGAGGGGGATAACGGCTCGAGGGACTCCAGTAGCGAAGGTAGGAGAGGGGGTAGGGTTGGAGGGTGGCCTGTATGCATGTCCGAGGCATTGTCTGATTACAATATTAACTTATTCTCTAACAAGTTATGTTTGGAAGCGAAGCACAACATAATTTCATTGAGAAAATATTTACTTTTTAATCTCTACAGTTATCTATATTTCGTGACTCGGAATTGTTTCCAGATTTCCAATGAAATATGAGTGGCATGAATAGAAATCAGGAATTAAGAATTTTGCACCAGAAATTTTCTATGCTTTGCGTTCATGTTTGCAGCTCTTCTCGTTTGTTAGTGTGTATTTGTGCAGAAAACAGAGACGTCTCTCATTTGTCTGTGCTAATCAGAACAAGGATACTGTGTTTGTGATTTGCGGGTAGATCTCCAAAACGCCGAGAGTAAAAAATATCCAATAACTGACCATCAAGCATCTGCAGACGTAAACGTAAGTGGCATTGATCAAGCTGGTACGCAAATTTCCGTTCCCTTCGTGTAAAGTACTTAATAATAAATAATGTATATATGTAATTATAATTCTTCTTAAAGTTACATTTTTTTTTTAAATTTTCGAACCATTGTTGCAATGCTGAGTAGTTACTGAAATTATTTATTGAAAGCGAGTTGTGCAATAATATTGTGCTGGTGCTGGGCTATTTCCATTACTTACATCACACTTCATTCTGAACGCATGAAATAAAATTGTTACAATTTTTGTCATTGGCTAACATAAAGATCCGTAACTAATAATTCCCATTTTCTAAACGCATTTTTCTGAAAAATACTTGGCACACTGGAAACGTAAATAAAAATTTACTGTCTAACATCGACTCTCGTTCTGGTTTTGGGATACTCGAAAATGAAACGTGAATAGAAATATATACGAGCACTTTGTTATTTTCAACAGAATATATGGAAGTATCGGTGCACTGAGAGCTATGCCTGAATTTTTATTTACGCCATTTCCCTTTTATTTTATCTGGAAATTGACGGCTTCAGAGAGAACACCTGGGGCTATCAGGAGAGGATGAGCCTGCGGTTGTTTCGTCATCGTAGGGTTGAGGGTGAAGGGACGAACACATCCCTCCAGACCTGGATCCTGGGAGATACATTACATTTGCACCTCCCCGGCCGGGAATCAAACCCACGACCCTGGACCCACTGGCCAGGAGCTGTAACCTGTGAAACTAGTGATGCCCGAGTTAGAAGACCGTGTACAGCTTGGTTGGCATTTCTTCCTCTATGTTAAATTACGAGCGTTTGCTGTACAGAAATGCGACATTTAAGTGGTGAATGGAAGAGAGAAAATATTTAAATTACTACTTTTGGAGTGGCCACTGGTAACCTGCATAAAGTTGAGGGCCGATTGCACTGTTATACTGAGTAAAACTAACGCCTTTGTAAGTGAACTGTGAGAAATTTTCATTGTAGGGACGAAAAGCGAGTGAAATCTAAGGAAATACTGAGAATTTCGTAAAGTATCGTCAGACCTTATTTAAGTTTTTCTGAAGCTGCAAATCAATCATGGGGACTTATGCTCGAGTTTTCAGTCGCATGCGAGTTGGAAGCCGAGTGGTCGTTTCAGGACACGGAACTAGGCAATTCATTATTTTAAGTTAAAATAAAAAAACCTTTCTCTATGTCCTGAAAAAACACCAAAAACACCATTCAGCTTCCAAATCGCATGCGTCTGATAACTCGAGCATAGGCCCCATGGCAGCTGTAAATAGAGGTTAGAATGCCACATGGGGGAGATTAATATTCTTGTTTTGAATTTATTGGAAAAATTTTAGAGTAGGAACATAACCATGGTGTAAAGAAAAGACTGTACTGGCACACAACGAATGTAATGTATATTCGTTGTATAGTTTTGCATGAAAATGATGTCGTATTTTTTAATGTCGCTTTTATTTTCAAACAAAATGATTACGTTACCATTTTATAAACAAAATCAATGACATATTTATTATTATCTTTATTTTGTAATTTTTTCAGCTTTACAGTATGCGAAAAACTAACTATAAATTATCAAATCGCCGTCATGTAAGTTTTGTGCATAATAATAGTAAAATAATATACATTTTAGCTACATTCGCAAGTCGATGCATCGCAAGTCGATGCAAGAAGAGAAATTATTTTTCTCGCGAATATTGTGGTAACACTTCACCTCAACTGAGATACCTCAATTTCCTGACAGTGCAATGCAGGCGAAAATTCTCAGATTTGACTCACGTTCTCCTTAGTTTCACCTTTACCTCAAGGTTTTCCTCACTTAACTATGCAGTCGACCTTTAGTGTCCTGACAACAAAATTGGTAGTTGAACCTGTATTTATAAGGTGTTTGTCAGGAATTTAGAAGATCACGCACAGTTGCAGAACGTCGGCTCGTGAACGTGTGTTTCCTATCATAATAAGTGAGGAAGAAAATGTAAATAAAACTATACTCTTTGAAAGAAGTACTTATATTACTGATTTGACCATTCAGTAGTTGTCTAGAGTGAAACGACGTTTTGTATCAAATTAAAAATTTCGATACAAAACATTGTACGCTTGGTCTGTCAGTAGGAACTTCGGGGTACTTGCTTGTAAACATGTTGTTTGCTCAGAGAGACATTCAGTCATTGAACTCAGGCAAAACACTCGAAAATATGCATTTTAAGGTTACTGACATTGAAGCTACACCAATAGTAATTTTTACGGTGCCATTGCTTACAGAAATTTAGTTCATTCCGATTTTTTGCGTTATATAATGAGTAGAGGTGTGTTAATTTCGCATATTCATCTGACAGCAGTGTATATTTCTCAGTCCTATACACGCTCTGGCCAAAACCCAGTATCCATTGGCTTCCAACCGTACATGCGAGTAGCACGTGATAACGCAATCCAATGAATTATTTACTACTGGCTTGCTTTAGTCAAATGTGTGTCAAGACAACCGTCGTACAATCACAGAAGTTACACTTTGGTACATGGCATTGGCGTTCAACCTGACCTATAATATATCCGCGTCATAAAACACGGAATGTGGTGTAACATTCAGAAATTGTTCCCAAGCAATATTCAGTACAACATTTGTACTATTTCCATAGACAACAAAGCCTCCCACCAATAGTAATTTCCAATATATATAAGTCCTATAATTTCCGCACAAGCGCATGCCAAAGTACCGATTTAACTATATTCGCTACTTACCCAAAGTAAAAACTATTCAAACGATACAAGTGAAACTACTTAGGTTGAAAGTAAAAATATTAAGCTACATAATAATACGTAAAAATATTAATATTAAAAAATAAATGTACTTAAACACAAGCAAAAATGTAGGTACATTTAAACATTTCTTTGAAATACAAGTAATTTTTTGTGATATTACAAAGGTGTCATTCCATAGCTTAATACAGTTACTTTCCCTCAAAACTCTTTCGTTCGTATCGTTTCTATAGTTCTTACTTAGGATAAACAGTGAAAATGGTCAAATCGCTACTTTAACATGCACCTGTACGAAAAGTATGGCACCAAAACAATTGCATACATGGGATATTACTATTAATGTATTGTATTAGAGTAGAACGGTGTTTGGTGCAAGTAAAAAATTATTTTTTTTTTTGGTGTAGAGTAGTGCTTTTAAACCCATGAGTGAAAAACATTCATCGTCAATAATTCACTACTGAGACAAACCTCGAAGCGGTGACTGGACGTTCGTTATGTTCAATATAAGCTATATGGCAGTTATATGAGAAATTATAAACCATGAAATTCCAACAATGTCCAAGAGACACGCATATACTATTCATCACTGTAACACTTTAATAGACTTCTCTGTCGTTACGCGATTAGGACTGTTACGTCAAAATTCAACTGAATACATATGCACTTTTAACATACATTTTTATCAAGCGAGTGGCTTTTAAAAAAACGAAAGTTTAACTGGTACAATACGGGGAATATAATTTCCCACCCCAATTCATGGTCTTGTCACGTACCCAGGGCAGCTGAGTGGCACATCTGTTAGCGTTATGAACGTGTGCACGGAGACGCGCCCTTTTTACATTCCATACGAGTTGCTGGAAAGTGACGCTCAATGGGACCATACTATATTCACTCTGCAGTTCTTCAGTCTCCTTGCCACGGCGAGGAAACTGTTGCTTCTTCAACAGCGCGTGTGTGATGCAAGATGCATGTTGCACATGATACCTGGCTAGACAACCAGACAATATATAATACACACAGAAGTCACGCGTTCACTTACATTTTTGTTGGGAACACTCTGGAACTACGGAACTATCGACGGGATAGTCTATATGATAGTAAATGCCAGTATGTAACGTATGCGTTTCTATACCATTCATCGATTGCAAACGTTTCTGACGATTCTGATTATGTATATAGTTTTTTTTGGGGGGGGAGGGGGGTTGGCAAATGGGGCAGTGGGACGGAACAGAGTATTAAAAAAATTTAGTGATAATTTTTTTTCGAAGTGTTTCTGAAACCGCCATTAATTGCCGTTAACATTATTTTGCCCCATTCAGAATTTTCAAGAAAAATTTGCTGTTCCAATTTTTGTTTGTACGAAATAAAGTTTTGTGCCGTAATTTATCACTTTTATAAACATTATGAGAAATAATATTATAACATATTTTCAAATTTGAAGGGCCTTAAAGTTAAATCAACAACGTTACATTTTTTTTTACTAATTACATAAGATAATTTGGAGTACTTAGACTGACTGAAAGACGTGTTGAATTGTAAGCCACGCGAACGAAGTCACGACCAATAACTAGAGATAAATAAAATAAAATACATAATTGTGAAGATACCCGTGGGCAGAGTATCATACCCCGAGAGCCGACTTATGGCTTGGCACCCGTACAAGTCTGCCAAACCGTGAGGAATGATGTGGAATGAACTACGCCATGGAATAAGACGGGTGGAGGAAACGGGAACACTCCGAGAAAACCAGCCAACTAACGGCAAATACCACAAGCGAAAAATGTGGGTCGACGCCATGGCGAGCGCAGTAACCACTGCGCGTGTCGCCGACTGGCAATAAGTTTGTGGCGTATGCAACATTTCTTCAACCACGAGTGTAAAAAAGAGAAATGGTGAAATTCAAGCAATTATCGCTTCTCAAGAAAGGTTTCACAGAAAAAGACACAGTAACAGTTCGGAATTTGACTGCGTACAGTGTAATGACAGTTTGAGAACAAGCACTGCAAAAAAAAAACTGAATTGATGAGTATAATTAAGTTATTTCCGATGTGTTGCACGCAGAGCTAATATTACTTTCCTGCCACCAAGGTCAGTGGCGGATTTAGAAACGTATTGGTAAGAAGGGGGGCTTACGTGACTTTATGAATTGTAAAAAATACCAGCCATATCAAAAGTGTGGTTGTTAACTGTTACAGAATTTTAAAAATGATATACATACAAGTAGGACACATTAAATGTACTTTGATAATTGTAGAACAAAACTCCAGTTTCCTTGAGGCGACTGGACATATTTTGGTTACATAATATTGAAAAATATTTAGAGTTTAGGGGGGGAAGGAGCACTTCAGTGCAGTAACCCCTTAAATCCGCCACTGATCAATGTTAAAAACAGTATTTCACGTGCCTAGTGTAGAAGTAGCAACATAAACTGTTTTACGATTACTTTATACTAGCCATGGGGGGAAAACAATTGGTATTGCACAAAATGTTGCTTTCCTCTTAGAATTCTTGAGTGCGTGCTAGATAAATAAATGCCGAGATCATCAATTGATTTCTACGCTTTTATCGAAGCTAATTTTGATAAAATACGCAATAACAATCCTAGATAATGGTAATTATTTGCCTACTTTATTTGTAAATATTTATCCAAAATTACTAATTCGTTACGCGTGATCTCTTGCACCGCAGTTAAATGCACCAAGTTCCGGCGTCAGAGATTGTGCCTCAAAAGTTCGTAACACTGGAAACAATTTTGTTTAAAACGTTGGCTATAACTATTGTCTAGGATTGCTATTGTTTAATTTTCGCAAATTGGCTTCAAGAAACCAACAGTTATAGATTAATGATTTTAGCGTTGAATTATGTACCACACCCTCTTAAGAACTGTTTGAATTAGACTATACGGCAGCTTCGCTATCTTACTAATTGTTTACAAGTATTACTAGTTCTTTATTTAACGTTAATATGTAACTGATTAATTTGTCCGTAACCCTTTTAATCGCTTTCCTAGCAATTTTTGCTGGCGAGAATATCGGATTATAAAGTTAATCCGTATTTTTGCGCAAAACAGACGCAAAAGAAAACAACATTTTAAATAGGGTTTTGTGAAATATTTATAAACTGAACGAAATTATGTAACAAGTGCAAACTGCAGTCTTGAAAAATATGTTACTGTTGATATATCGGAGAAGTAATGAGTCTTAATTCTGGTTACGATTTTCACAGAGAGCGGAATTATTCTTCTCTCGCAAATATAAATGTTAACGGATACTGATAACCCACTTAACTTGCCCAATCACCATGCGACATAAAAAAAAGGTTAAAGAACTTAATGTATTTTGTATCTAAAACCAGTTTTTTCTAAAACCAATAATTGTACTTATTGCATTTGAAAAGTATAGAAAAATGCACAGAGTTTAAAATTGTGTATTTTCACTTTATTCACATCAACTTTAGTTACTAAATAATCTTGGACTGAAATTTTTATGAGTTCCTATCAAGTCTTCATTAAAGAGGTATTATTCGTTATTAAATTGTAATTGTGTTTTTTCTTTACCTCATTTTTCTTTGTTTTTTAAGTTCTTTTGAATTTAGAGATCACAAATTCTGAACAGAAATATGTCGACTGCGTAGCTGTACAATTCACTTCACTGCACGGTACATTTCGTCTGTAATTTCACAAAGCTCAGAACATTATTTCTTCCGCTCCATGTCGTCGCATGACAGAAAGCCCTGGGGAGAACGGTGTTTTATTTCTGAGTCACGTCATAGAGCTTGTTATCTTGATACTTACAGCAGGATATATTTTTGACGCTCAGAGAGAAATCTCATGTTATTCACCACAACACCGAGCCCTTCTTTTAAGCTTAGCACCACGTTGAAAAACTTTTCTCTTATGGGTAACACTGCTCATTCGATTTCGCTACAGTGCTCCTTAAGGTTATTCGACTGGAACACCGACTTTGCTCTTCATGTAACTCTACACTCAGCTGGTCCAGGACCGCAGACAAATACAATCATAAAAAAACACCTCCACGTTAGTTACAAATTCATAATTTCTGTGTTTGTGGACAGTGCCTCTCACGCAATATTGCACTTATTTATGAAAATACATGCACAGCGAAAAAAGGTTGATATATGGCCAAACAAACATATGCCTAACAATTAAATCAAACCAGTAGTTTGCAAATTTTTTCAATATTTAAATTTATAAACAAATTTAGAAATAAATAAATATATATAATGTTTGAACAAAACAATTTACCGTGGTTACTATGTACCCATACAGATATACGGCTGCTTGTACAAAATTTTGTTTTCGTGAACTCGTGCTTTAATAAAACATTATTTTTAATTTGTTTCAAATAAGTTACAATTTCTCTGAGAGCATAACAGCTTATACAGGATGTTGTCAAACTGCAAGCCAATATTTTGAAGAAACAGTCCTAATATCTAGTGGAGCAGAAAACAAATGTTATAAGGTCATAGGTACGAAAACGCACTGTTTCTGCACTACAGTTCGTATTTATGACGCACGGTGCATAGCGCGGATTGCAGTTCTCACAGTTATTCGTACCGTTTATGGGTTAGCGACACAGCGGATCAGTGTACATTGTACAGTACTGCTGTAGTGACATTCCACAACATGATACAGCCCACGCTATGTACCGTACATATGCATTACGAACTGTGGTGCAGAAACCAGAAACGGTACGTTTTCTGACGTACGTCCATAGAACAGTTTTGTTCCTGTAGATGTGATGATTGTTTCCCCAGAATGTTTACATGCAGTTTGACAACACCCCGTAATTTCCTTTTATTATCTTTTAGCCTTGAGAATTTTTTGTATGTCTAATTATCTCTCCGATGTTGCATTGTGTTATTTCTTTCAGCGAGCGAAAAAACTTTTTTGTGATGTTTAGCCGAAACTTTTGAATAGTAAGTTATTTTTAAAATCTCCACTGACTTGTACTTGTATTGAATGACGTTTTTCGTCTTTGGATCATAACTTATACATATATACATATATACATATATATATATATATATATATATATATATATATATATATATATATATATATATATATATATATATACAGTGCATTTTAATATGTTGTGAAACGTAAAATTCTTGAAACGAAATACGGCAACGTACCTAACAAAAAACGAGATAATGGTAAAACAACGTGAAGATTACATGACGGAAATCATCAGACCTGTCAGTTATCCAGCACAGGATTTTGCCGGAGACTGGTGTTTGAAGTTAAATGTTACTCTCTCCCACAATTGAATGTTAAAAAATCACACAAACCGTCTTGTACATTCCAACAGCAAATTTTTTTGAAATGCTTATATATTTTAATAGAAGCCCTTCAACCAATAACACAATTGCGTAATATAATATTTTAAAATAATACATTATCTAACGGGAATGACAGATAACTGACTACTCACGAGATTTAACCTACTTATTTGAATGTTTAAGTGCTATATTGAGGCAATTCTTGGTAGTTTATTTTTAACATTAGTGGAAATAATTCAAATGTTTTTTTAAGAATGTTTAAAAAATTTGAGACTGTATGCAGTTGCACGGTGCACAGTTGTAGGTAGGCGTTTTACAAAGTAATTCACAATTCGCCAGAAACATTATTTTTTTATTTTCTTATTTTTGTAGTTTCATAATACATTTTTTGATATTAAGGGTGTACAAAACGTGATGTTTATTGTTCCGAAAAAAGTCGCTACAAATCAATTAAAAATTGTGTAAAAGCATTGCAGCGGCCCTCAGGTATTTAGATTAGTTTGCTTTATAAAATAAAATACTATCAAAATTTTGAAAAACACCACCAAGCATGCCTGCCTTAATGCAAACAACGTTTTTCAAGTTATTTTCATTTTCTGAGCAAATACTGACAATTGAGTAGGCTCACGTATTGACTACATTGTTAACAATTAACCTATAGGAAGGGGGGGGGGCAGAGAGAGAGAGAGAGAGAGAGAGAGAGAGAGTGAGTGGAGTAGACTTGGGACTGTAGGGCCGCAAAGAAAACACTGAACGTGTGAAACAGAATTGCACTCTTGTCGGATACAACTTTATTATTTATTTTTCTCCCAAAAGATGACGTTTAAACTTCGCCCGTATTAGTGAATGATTTTTGGAATATTCAATAACGTTCCAGATACATATTTGTAAAAAGAACTCGCCTTCTTTCCGAAGAAAAATCAAATTTATGACGTCAAATTCCTTCGTGTTTACTATTTTTTAAAAAATGAAGGAAGCTCGGTACACATCTAGTACTAAATAAGATAATGTGACTTAAATGTTTTTGTTTATGCTGTGTTTCGAGAAGTTTCCAAGTTTTCATAACGCGAATACGTACATGTAATATATTTTTTCAAGAACTAATAGTTCGACCGCAAACAAACTTAATATTTATACACTATTTATACAAACACACATTTTAGTAGTCTTTATTGTTGTACATTCACCGTGTTATAGAGCGTCCCAACCTTAGATTGCAGTACAGAGCTTATGGCGCGCGCTGTTGCCAGATCGCAGCCACATTACAAAGCTCGGGAGGTGCACTACATCAGAATTCTGAGCTTAGAAATATTATATCCTTTATTATTCTAATTTATATTACAATTTGTATATCATCACGCGTCAAAATATCTAATTAATTACATTTTCTATTACTTTAAAATAAGAAACAAATCTCATACTCCACTGATATTAATTCACTACATTAATTGTAACGGGCACTTCATTAAATATAATTATTACCACAAATTGTAATCAGTATAACTACAGTTGACAACGGAAGATTTCTTCAATTTTTTGTAGCATCTGTCTGTAGACAAAAACGTGGTTGGAGTAGTTGATTGAATCATTCAAAACCATTGTCGTATTGGAACTGAAAAATGTCTGTTTTTTGTCACTTTTATTGTCTGCTGAGAATACATTTAAAGTGAGGGAGGGGGTGTTATTTATTTGGGCGTTTTACGTGTCCTCGAACAGCATAAGGCCTTGATAGAGAGACACGGGCGAAAAGGTGGAAGGAGACGGTCATAGTCTTTGTTAAGGAACCATCCCAGCTTTCGCCTGGAGTGATTTCGGAAAACTCTGGAAATCCGACACCAGGATAGCCGGAGCCGGATATCGAACCCGGGTCCTTCCGAATGCGAGGCGAGTGTTTTACCACTGCTACACCACGCTCGGTACCACTGCTCCATCATGCTCGGTTATCAAACAAAATAGAGTATTTTATTAATGTTCTGCCGTGATGTCAACTTCGGCGTATTAATCATTTCCACTACTTTTTTGATAATTATATATTAAGCCTAAACGAGAGCATATATAAAACAGTATGTTTACCAGTATTGTTTAATTTTGTTTTACTATATATCATGTATTTTTTTAATACTTAAACATAATTACAAATTTTCGTCAGTCAAAAACTTACCGAAACCATGTAAACATTTTCGTCCAGGAAACAAATTTAGACAACGTAGTAAAACCTTATTAACAAACTGAATGATAGTTTTATTTTTATATTTGCTCTAATTAAGGATTTTAAAAATATTTATCGTACATGTAGTAGAAATAAAGGATTATTGCCTTAAATTTGTTTACGGGAATTATTTATTGTTTGTCTTTATTTCATGATTTAAGTTTTTCATGTTTGATTCACTGTGTTGCTATTGTTTCTTCCTATTAGCGTAAATGGTTTCTTTGGTACATCCTGTTTCTTCTAATGCTTCCTTAATGCGGTATGTAGAAAAATACTGGAATAAGGTCAATACAATATTTCGCGCCCTTTTATCGTAGCCTACCTATATTACGACTTTTTATTGTTTTGCCTTCCATACAAATAAATGTTAACAAAAATTACACACATTAAATTTTGTTTCGAAGTCGGTCACCATTATATAACAAATAACTCGGCCGCGAGACACTGTAGCTTCACTACTGAGCCTGTTTAGGATACGGGGACGAAGAAAACTGCTGGCTAAAGGAAGCCTGTATCTTAGTTATTAACCTTTCCAGACATAACTTCATAGTCAGAAAAGATAACGGAACGTTATTTTTCTTCTGCCAACACTTCGAGCAACACTCACTCAGCTGTCGAGTTTTGTAGGGCGAGCGTGTAGCGAGCGTATGACAATAATATGCCACACATTTCACAGCTATGTACAAGAGAACGGTTAAAGCTATTGAGGTGGGGTTGCTTTTAAAGATAGATTTAACTCATTACGAACAACTTCCTCGCTTTCATCCCCCATATAACTTGAATAGCAAAAAGGTTTCTCACTGACCAACTCTTTGATGTTTCAGTTTGTTAATAAGCGCGCATAACGTTAGAAAAAAATTCTGAAAAACTAACGAAAAAAAAATTATCCTTAAGATTTTTCGTTGGTGTCCAGATATATGAAATTACACGCCATAAAATTTCGATACGATTTTGCGTTTGGTTCGTAAGTTATGATGTGATATATTTAAAGATGCTTGAAAACAGTACCAAGTTCAAAATATTTGTTTTTTAAATTTTTTCAACCCCATAAAATGGTGTAAATGATGAACCAAATACATCACCCGATGCGCGCTTCGATGCTGTACAATATGCACAAATTTTATGTTCAAAGTTACAATGTGAAAATTTTAGGATTTTTGGCAACATCGCGCGCCGAAACAAGGGCAGTGCTTACGACAGTTACCGTGCGTTGGAAAGAGAGAGCAAACACCCATGTAACCCTGTGCTGCAATCTAAGCGTGAGACGTTCTATTTTTTTTATAGAATATATCACGAAAATAATTTTTAAAAATATTATTTAATAATTTTGGATATTTGTTAACAATTTTAACTTTCAGGGTTAATTTGTATCCAAGCTGAGGAAAATAGTTATGCTGGTAACTTCTTGTTTTAAAGCTATCGACATCGGAGCAGTAATATTTTCGGAATAACTGATAAATGTCAATTACTGTACAAGCTTAAACTTTTAGCGTTTCTTTACGGTAATTCAAGCAACTATATTTAAGGCCATTTGGTAATGTATGAACAAGTTAAGACTTAAATTTTTAAAAAATCCGACTCACAGGATACTAAATTTCAAATCGATCAGACCAGTAGAACTGCTCACATTCACAAAAAAATCTATTTAAAAAAATCAATATTCGGTTAATACTTTTAGAAGCTACGATTCCACAGACATACACACACACAAACACACACACCACACACACCAAAACACACACCAACACACACACACACCTATAAACAGACCAGCACACACAGACAGACACGTTAAACTTATAGGACGCCCTTCTTTTTGCGTCGGGGTAAAAAATAAGGTTTATGTAAATCCGGTTTTATTATTAATAGTCTAAATTTTAATTGTAATTATGTTTCCAATATGTTAAAGATTTTATCTTAAAACGTTACCAGGGAGATTGTAATATAATTAATTCAAAGACAGTAAAAAGTATATTTTTATTGTAAAAGAGTACATTCCCGTGTATTGTACTTGCCACCGTAGAAAAATCGTTTTGTTTCATCCTAATTAAAATTATTCTAAGCCTGTATTTTTTGACATGTCCTATACCATTATGTATGGTCCTTTGGATGCAATAAAAATCAATCAATCATATAAATGTTCTAATTTGGTTAGCAGAAATTCAACAACGTTTGTATCAAGGTACATGAATTAATGGGGATAGAGAAAATCCTACGCATGTATCATTTTTAAAATGCAAATCCAATTGCACTCCAAGACAAATTTCGGTATGACTATATTTCCCGAAGACAAATACCTTATAATTTATCAGTATAAAGTTTTAAGGAGAGGCGGGTGTTGCTCTTAAATTGTTTGAACGAAATTACCGAAATTAATGTTGTATTAAAAAATCAAGTTGCGGATTTAAAAAAAAAGTAATTTGCCTAGATCTTCTTATCCTAGCCTACGCTGAACTTACGTGCGTTTATATGAATGTATGTGTATTCGTAGGACAACTTACGTACGTCTGCGTGCACACGTATGTACGTATACATGTTTATAGAGCATACAGATGCAAAGGCCGAACCTCCCCGTTTCCCATATTGTGTTTTAGCACTACGCACGAAAAATAAACACAATAGAGTATACAAATAGTAACTGCGTGAAGAGCAATGCAAAAAACAGCGGCACCACATAAAAATAAAACAAAAAGTCACGTTCCACGGCTGTTTCTGCTTGTTTGATAAACTTGGTGGTTTTTCCCGTCATGCGTGAGGAGAATATATAACTTTCGCTCCTTTAAAGCGATACATTACAATGGCCGTCCTGCTAGTATGCAGACATTTTGCAACCAACTATCGGTGTAATTTTTTCCTTGCGTTATATACACGTATCTACACTGATATTTTCGTGCGTTATGTAATGCGTACTACATGCGTACAGTCCCTGTATGACAGAAATGTAAATATTGTGTAAATATTTACTATCACTTTTACAATGGCAGTTAAATGTAAAATATTAATTATCAGCAATTTCTTACAATAAAACATTAGACAGAATTAGTTTTCTCAGTTCAAACAATATCTACGCGTAGAGCATAACTTTCTTCTTATTTTTGATAATTTTTTTTTGGTTAGTATATTAATTCAACGTAAAATTTCAATATATAATGTCCACATTAGTTGCTGTGCATGTAAATATTTAATTATTTATGTTTACTGTTCTGGTTTTGTGACGTCATTTACAGAGAAATTATTTGTAGTCTTCAGAAATTGATGGAAGTACGTAAAAAAAGCAGACTGAGTCAATTCAGAAACAATTTGTATAAAAATTTCATTTCAAAAGAACCATACATATGAAAACACACGTGGCGGTCATTCTGATAAAATTTTTAGAGTTTTTTAATAAAGTGATTACCTAATTTTGGTTACAGCAGAGATGCAGCATTATTTAATAGGTAGTAAGTTTATTATTATTTTAATTTTTACGCACGCTTTAATGGTAAGAATAAACAGTTTTTGATCCCAACAAATAATAATGAGACGCAGTAAAGTAAAACATTATTCTAGTAAACATTCCTTTCTCAAATACTGAATAATTATAAATTGGCACGTTAGTGCTTTTTTTATAGCTCTTCTGAATTTGTCCATTCGAGACGTTATCACTTTGCAAAAAAATAATAACTCATTGAAACATTCTGTTAAACTGTCGATTTAATATAATTCAGTTTATATTTTTCGAAAGCACAACAATAGCGTTGTCATAAACGGGTTACATTTTACTATTTTTTCTACGGAGACCACCTTGAAGATGTTACATTCATTGAATAAAATTGTTTAATGTAAAATAATTGAGCGAGCATTAATATGATTAACGAGTCAACAGTCCCAGTTTATACTAATTATCACGTTTAAATGTTGTAATCACGTGGACTCAACGTTTTAAGAGCCAATAGACAAATATGTGCAAGTAAAATAGTTAAAAAAATATTCCTACAAGCTTAAAGGAAGGCAGCCGAATTTACGAGCTCAGCAGGCCTACAATCTGTTCGGAAAGATTCATACTTGGTTTACTAAAGTGGATTTAGGATAACGGAAATATGGCTTTAATTCAATGTCCGATGATTTCCTAACTAATTGAAAAAAAAAGTAATAAGAAATCTAACTTGGTGTTTTATAAAATTCTTGCACTTCAAAGTGTTTGATAAAATTACTAATTATATAAATATTGCTTAAAATAGCTACAGCACAAATTCAGTGATGCACATTTACAAGTGATACCTTACACAGTATCTTGTTAAATAATGACATCGTAGTTTTATATCTATCAGATGATGAGAGGATATGACTATAAAATCTATCTTTCACATTTTATCACTATGTTACCTAAGAGAACAGCGGCTTAAATAGCTGATATTAATTTAGAAACGCTTGATATTTGTCCGCAAGATTAAAGTACGGGCCTAAAATTGAAGGGAAACCATGATAAAAGAATGCTTATAACGAGTTTCTTGCTAAACTTTCGTTACCTTTGTGTTAGTACGCTTTCTAGTCATAGAACAGAACGAGGGAAACAATTTTGTCACATATAAGGAATATAATTGTCGCGGCGATTAAAACATGAAGGGAAAAAGTGATTAAAAATGTAATAACATCCAAAATCACGGGTGGGTGGCTAATGCGTTTTTGCAACTTTAGTTACTTCTTTTTTTATCACCTAACACACTTTTATCTGCGGGACAAAATTCATACTTACACATAATTAATTTACATCAAAACTTTTACGTTGTCGTCACAGTATTTTAGGGTTGTAAACCCGACAATTTATTTCTACGTAATTTACAGTAAATGACGATAAGATAGAATTGGTCCCAAAAAAATTAGCAATTATCCAAATATATAGCGTTGTTTATTCCTAATTACGCAAGTATTATGCAATTGATTACCTTGTTAAACACCTTTATCTCTTGACTAAGTTATTACTATAGTGATTTTACATATAAATTATTATATTACTTGAATTCAATCGTTTTGCATTACAGGCAAGGGCGTATCCCGAAATTTCGTTTCGGAGGCCGTTGAAATTATTTGTGAATATCGACAATTGTTATAAGGTAATTTATTTTACGTTCACAAGCTGTTAAGCAATGCATTTTATCTAAATACCTATATACATGTTTATAAATATTTTTGTATATGTGTATCTATCTATCTATCTATATATCTATCTACCTATATATCTATATCTATCTATCTATATATATATATATATATATATATATATATATATATATATATATACATATATACGTAGATACATATACATATACGTGTATACATGGTGTCATACTAAACACACCATGCGAATTCTGGCCTGAAATGGAGACGAAAAAGGTAGTGGCAAAATGTTTTACTGCTACATTTTACGTGCACAATGTGACAACACTGCACGGAGAAAGTCCCCTTTTGCACTCAACGTCCAGTTATTATTTTATGTATGTTACGTCAAGTAAACGTAGAATCACGTTTGGACTGCTCGGGATGTGAATATGCAGCCATGATATGCTGGTCCGAACAGTAGTAGTACGATAAGTAAGATATATGTGGAGCGCAAGAGGGGACTAACTACAGTGCTGTGTTGCCATGTTGTGCATTGCACTAATATTTTCGTTCCCGGTTTAGCCCAGGATTCACGTGGTATGCCTATTACGTGGTTGTTATCTTTTTAAGTGCCTTTTCTTTGAAACATTTTTATTGAACTCAGAACCCTTTTCTCTGCCAACTGTAAACCAAATCCTCGTTACATTAGACTTCTGTACATACAGTGGTGAAATACTTTACCTTTTGTAGTAAGTCAAGAATATTTCTACAACGGCCGCTAAAGCCTGTGATCACTGATAAGCAGTGGTACTTACTATTATGAGTCCTCGGCATTTATCGAAGTGTAGCCCCATCCATATGACGTAGAAGGCCAGGACAATGACCAGGCTGCAAGCAGAGCAGACTATCGCCTTGAAGAGCTCGTCTGTGAACACCTGTGAGCTGGAGCGTCCCCCGCTCTGGTACAGGAAAATCGTCAGGCACAGTAGCACGATCGCCAATATCTGCGAAATATATTTACCTATTATATACGTTGTCAGACTGACAAGATATATGTATAGGTAATTGTGAATGTTTACGATATCGTCAAGAACGTACGATTTTAAAACCACATTATTTAAATGCTATTGAAATACTAAATGTATTTTTTATATATTTAGTATATTTCATTGCATTTCCTGAGGTATAAAGTAATAGCTTTATTATTCTTATAATAAGCAGAGTTGATCACAACTAACATATTTTCACAAGAACAAATTAATTATTTATGTTATCAGAATGTTGAGGGGTATTTATACTATTTATAATGGTTCTCTGTTGTTTTACATCGAACACAAACATTTTTTGTTAAAATAGTTGTATAGAGGCCCGCGGTGGTCGAGGAGTTAGCCCTCTCGCCTCCAACCTAAGCGATCCGGGCACGATTCCTGTTGGGTCCAGGCCCGGATTTTTCACACATGGGAAACGTGGCGGACATTGTCATTGGTCGGTGGAGTTTTTCAGGGAACTCCCGTTTCCCCCGCCTTTCTCATTCAGTTTCTGTTCCACTCACATTTCACCTTATCCACTCCTCGGGCCGGGGGTGGCAGGCCTGTCTCGCTTGACGAGAAGCCGGTCCACCTTTCACCACAGCCCTCTCCACCCGCATTGTGACCCTGCAGAAAGCGGGAAACACGTACTGGTTTTCATTTTTATTTCAGTTGTATGTAAATATCAAACTGCAAGCTAACCAAAAGTCGTATTGCCGATACATTTACTATGTTCCTGAATGTGTTTGTAATGAATAATTTTTTGTCAGTAGAGTCTTATGAGGGTTTATTTTTGTGTCAAGACAGTATCGGACTTAAACAACATAAGATTTTTCCGGTTTATAAGCAAGCCCTTATTTACATATAACTTTCAAGGACTGATGTTTATTTAGAAGTGGCATTTTATTACTCTGATTTTAAATTTTTTCATCTTAAAATTATAATATTTATGTCGCGAATTTAACGGTTGTCAGCTGCTGTTGAGCGTAAATTAACTTGAATGACAAGTTATTTTATTTAATTTCATTTAGTACTGTTACGTTTCAAAGCTTATCCTATATTTTTAACCAAGAAAACATTCAAATAAGGAAATGATTTGTATTTTGTAACTTTTAATTTTTTTCTACTTTACTGAAGTACTGGTATTTTGACATAAAAACTGGAGTATGGTAAATGAAACTACCACTAAATTATTCAACCTACTGATTATTAAAAAAACAGTTCTAAAGAAATAATGTCAATGTCATTTCAATTTTTAAGGTTTCTGCCTCTACAGGTATCAGTCGCAGTCTTAAAGTTACGGATGGAGATATAAAAACTTCGAAGTAAAGTTGTTAAGAAGGCTTGTCATTTATATTGTACGAATTGAAATCTACTCTCAGATCAACGTTTATGTTTGGTAGACAGTCTAAGTTGTATTTTTTTAGATGTAAAAGTTAATTACTTGATTAGATTCAGTTGGGGTAAATTAACAGCAAACAAGTCGTTCTCAGCTCTGCAGCTTAGGGTCTCGGCATGGAAAACGTGTACAGTAAAGGTAATTTCGGTTTAACGTGTCGATGACACTAGAGACGAAACCTTATACTTAGGCCGGCAGAAGGCAGGGAGTAAATTAGCCGTGGCGTATAGTTACATAACATCCCATATTTAGTCTGGGATTGTTTTAGAAATCTCGTAAAACAGAAATCAGGACAGCAGAACCGCCAGTCGAACTCAGATCTTCCTGAATGCGGGTAATGTGTTTTTTCCTCTACGCTGTCTTACTTGGGTGAAAATTTGTAGTTTATCTTACCTTGACGCTTGAGACTGATGGGATAAAATGACAGCTGTACAATACGAGTAATTTTTTATAAATCGTGAACTTCTTTGTCCACGTTATGTTACCCTGCAAAGTACAGAACCTTTTTCTCCAGGGAGACGATGACTAATTTTCTAGATAAGGCTTAAAATCAAAATAAATCCATATTTATAAAAAGCAGAACTCATTCAGCCAGTGTATTATTTTACTATAAACCAATTTAGTAACAAAACTATTACGAGTGCTGAAATCAATAATGCATAATTCATAGTTGTCCAAATCAATATTTAAACCATCTGGATACATGCAATTATTCAGGTTTAAGGGGTATAGAAAGGTACAATGTCTAGCGGACGTCTGTAATACGCAATCATCAATGAAATCTGAACTACTAATCAAAATTCGATGCAATTATTTTTGTCGAGTAGATATTTTATCAACGGACGTTTATTTATATAGCACTATGCGATAGTATGCTTTCCGCTCAACACCGTACCTTTCTATACCCCTTAATTTGAGGTCTGCTCATAAGTCTATTTAAAGAATGCAGAATTTTTTTCGCTACGCCACAAGCCTACACCACTACATCAATCGATATCATCGGTTTGTGTGATGTTAATTATCTTTGTTTTTTTACGAACTCGAGGTGTAGTGTAAGTAAGTTAAAGTTTGTTCAACTCTCGACGAAGAAGCCTACTAGCTTCGCACTTCAAGGGCACCGCCTGCCTGCGCGTCAGAGGCCAGAAGCGACGGAGATATAAGGATGGGCTTGAAGCGTGCATCAAATTTCACACTGCCACAATGAGACAAGCGCTGAAATAGTGTACAACGCTCCCGCCGATACATTTTACTCCGGTGATCATATAGTTTTATAGGTGGAAAGTCTATAGCAAAGTTCAGTGCAAGATTATAAGTTTCTCATCTATCGGGTTAGTACATTTTGAAGCAAAAGTCTAAAAGGGCCGTTTTTAACTATGTTGGAGGTCTTAGATACATTATTTTTCATAAACAATGTGCCTCAACAATAACATTTCCTTGTCCGACGTAAGTGTTCTTTTCGTACATTGGTACATACCATGTTTACTCACACTTACGTGTGGCTTTCTTTGTTGACGGTGCCTCTTAGCCTAGGCCATCCCGGCGCCCGGCCCCCATGGGCGAGGGGAGAGATCACGCTCTGCCACGCAGTGTACTTCAGCTAACAGTCTGTTGGAACCGCGCGAACCCTTTCGCGGAACGCAGAACTGCGCCTCCATGTCACCTACC
>PNEQ01040284.1:0-23992 GCA_003012365.1 Medauroidea extradentata | reverse complement strand
CCCACATTGCTACTCAATCTCTTATAGTGTTTTAAATACTCTGAAAATAATTATTGCTAATTATTTTAATGATCAACAAACACTCAAAATATCCTCTCATGGTTTTGCCATTCATTTTTATTCTTGTAGCAATAAGCTACTCTCCTCAATGCAAAAATAAATTTTCCTACTAAAGCGATAAGTATAATTAAAAATGACTTAACACAGCCGAATATAACTTAAAATGTATATTTATTTTAACCTCAGGTAGGTAGAAATGGCTACACAATTAGGCCAGTGAAAGATCTGTATCATCGTTCGGTGCACTGATATGCCTGAATTTTGTGTGTACATGCTCAGCAGTTTTTCAGATATTGTAGTTCGAAGGGAGCGTTATATCAAAGCAGTTTTGTTATGTGCGTAGTTTCATGGCATTGATTAAATTCCGCGGACATATAACATGTGTTTTCTTCCCGTTAATCTTAACACTTCGGAATAATTTCTTTAAAATACTGTTCCCTCGCTTCATCCACACAACATTGATATTGGTAATACGTATTATACATTTGTTACAATTTGGTGCTGTGATTGTTTAAGTTGCAGAGCAAATCGTTTATGAGTCTGTATAGAACATAGTTTAAGCTATCAATCTGTCAGCAAAAGCACACAAATTGTAAATATATGTTGTTAATTATTGAATCAAACTACAAAAAATCATTTATTTTCATACATATTTCAGTGTATGGATTTACCTCTGGAGTAAAATTAATAACGTGTTTCTTTTCTGTACTGAAAATATAGTAAGCTGAGGTCGGAACCAGACGTTTATTTTTGTTTTTACTTGATTATTTACGCACTTGTAACATGTTTAATATAAATTCATCTAGTGAAATAAGAGTCCATAAATATGTTTTGTTTAAAATGACACTACAAACATTTTGTTATATTATGATAACATATTAAATTTTTAAACGGACAAGGAATCGGTGTTTTATACAGTTTAACAAACATGAATTAAGAAAACAGTAAGACAGAACATGATAAATGGCCATTTACAACAGTACAGCGTGTCACGATGTTCAAAACTGTAAAACAGTGCTACGACACGTCTTATGTTACTCAACAAATATGTTTTTTTTTCTGTGATTTTGTGTTTAATGTATGCAATATTAGTGATAACAATACATTTTGTTCGACTGTATGAAATCCAATGAGCTACATCACAAAATTCACGTAAGTTTCTTTACAAATTATGGGTCAATTAAACGCACAAAATGACTTAGTATTTATAAGAATTTCTTGATACCTATACATGCTCATAGGGTTGAAAATTTTTCTTTGCATGCTTACTTTCACTTACGATAGCTTTATACTGTAAATACCAATTTTTCTTTTAAAACAGAAACCAGTTCCGTAAATGTATTAGTTTTTTACTAAACCCATAATACAAAACTACTTACAATCTGTATATCAGAAATGTTATTACTTTTGAAAATTAAGACGTTAACATGTTTCCCCAAAACTTCTCATAGGTACATAATATGCAGAACTAGATTAACGATTAACTTCTCCCCCTATAGAAAGCATTTTATTTTATGTATTACACATTACATTAAAATCTAAATTTACTGGCGATGTTTCACCAAATTTCTTTTTACATCATATTGAGTACTAGTTGCAAAATTTACACTGATTTTTAGTGATATATTTTACATATACACCCGAACTAGACAAATAACTTAATCGTGCAGTGTAGAATATTAACGTGTTCAAAATATTTTTTTAAAATACCGAATGTAAAAAAAAAACACAAGCTTACAGTATATTTTCTTCCAAACCTATATTTGATTTAATTTTATAGGTTTTTCTACATGTTAATGTTACGTACTGATAGTACAAATAATTGACAGGTACGCTAATTTCATGTTAAAAAAAGAAAACGCGTTTTCTTGTTACCTGCAAAACTTTTAACAGGAATATTCCACATTTTGAAAGATACAAAATGTACATCTCTCTTTATTTTGAAGATGAAGTGCCGTGTGACATGCATTTTTTCGGTGCAAGTCTATAAAATAAAGTAATTTTTTGTTTTAAATTGCGACGCTTTCTGTTGTTGGTTGTGCTCGTTCGTGACCCGCGTTTGGTGATGATAAGAGGTGTCGCTGCTCTGTCTCTTACGTAATTAATGCTGGATGATTGGGTTCGTATTAAGCAATGTTGTAGTATGCCCGGCTAGCTCTAATTGAAATAAAATAACAAAGGAGTTTCTTTTTTTTAATCGGCCTAAGGGACTCACGCACTGCGGGTTGCGTCACAAGAGGTAGATACTTAAAGTTTCTTTCGACGAAAATAATAGGCGCTTCCTCCGGCGGCTTTTGATCGGTCACGACGTTAATTAAGTTGCAGGTACCGGCCGCGATCACCCGAAAAGTCCACCCACCGGTGACCCCGAGCTCGCTGTCCACCGTCCTTACAAACCCGACGACGAAGATCCCGACACCTGTCCTCCCGAGTTCACACACACCCGTCTCGTCTTAAGACTTCATTCTTAGTGCCCCGCGTTTCGCAACTTTGCTCTCCTGGGCGGCGTCCCATTCCCGCCCCACCGGACTCATGGGGGCGGGTAGGTTCCCTCGACCAATCAGAGCGAAGCCCTGGCCCGAAAATTGCGTGTGTCCCTTGTGGAAGCCTCCGTATTTATTTAAAATCAAATCAAACATGAGCACATTCTCACAGCAATTACAAATAAAACACTTAGCCTAATTACTACTTGCTATCTTAAATTAATATAATTCTAGTTCAAATTACGTAAGTTACGCGGGGTTTGTTGGGGAGAGAAAAAGGAGAAGAAATGTGTAGGCGAGAGAGAAAGAGAGAGGATTGTATGGCAAGGAGACAGGGGGAGGTAGGGCGCCCCCCTTCTCGCACAGCATGTGGTAAGGCTCACGTATCATCTGCTCTATTGTCGCCAGACCGGCGGGCAATTATCACTCTTAAAAACTAAAATCATTATACATAAAATTATCTTAATGTTACTAGCATATTCGAGTCTGTGACATTCCACAGGTTAAAACGATACCAGACACGATACCTCTGTGATAATATTAGTAATAGTCATATTTTATAGTGTTTTTATATTGGCCTATTATAGGATCCCACAGACCCCTCACAATCAATACTGAAGTTAAAATGGATGGCAATATGTTACATATGACAATAAAGGCCCCTTCATTACAATCAATCATTATAATTAACCTAAACTACATTAATTTATATATATAAAAGTATCAATAAAATAGGACCGTCACAAAATTTCAGCAATTTTGAACAGTTACTTGTACTAAATGTACAATTTTCTATTAACAAATTTACATCATTATGCAGAAAGAATTCTTTGTCCTTTTTATAAAATATTTTGCATTGTAAAATCAGATTCATCAAGTCGTGGTTAGGTTTGTTCAGCCATTTTTTTATGAATCTTTGAAACAGGGGCAATTTTTGCACAACCTACCTGTCACAATGGAATAATTTTAAATGTGCTTTATTTTAGTACAATATAATATCCAAATCAAAAAATATTATATGAAAGCAAAACTCAATTATCCAAGATGGTGACACTGCACCCCCTTAAGACGATAACTAGAACAGGCATTATTACGTTTGTCCACCCCTGTGAATTTGAGTTTTTATGCCCCTGATTCACCACCATTGTATGTAAATAGGCCATACAAGACTTGTAATATCAAACGTTAATTTTTGCAAATTAATGTCAACCTATACATTGCATTGTCGTATTGGAAAAAAAAATAATAAAAAAATAAAAAATTGTGGCCTGTACCGAGTTTAGAAACACATTCAGTAACACGTCTGCAAATTTGCAACTAAATAGCTTTTCGTGTACTATTAGGCATGAATTTAATCATCGAAAGCCCCGCAGCCGTGCTATGTGTACAATTTGGTGCTGGGAATCAGGCCATTGTAAGTTTTAAACATAAGCAAGCAAGGCAAGGTCACTAAATCACTCACAATACTATTCTATCCACGACTGAGACAGGAAAATTTGTAACTTGAACGACTAAGTATACCATCTGCTCGTCGCACTGGCAACTACAAGCCATAGGTGACTAAGAGTGAGTTAGGAGAAACTGGTCTGTAGTCCATGCTGATTATAAAAGGCTCGCGGCGACGGCGAAAATATTCTGTGTTCGACATGACGCAAAAACAACTGCGTGTCACGTAATTCTTCAAGTGAGGCAAAACAAATTAAATTTAGTGTTTTGTATTTCTTTCGTCCGCTAGTACCCCTATATATCTCCAATAACAAAAAATGTTTGTCTCTTACTTGATTTAGCCCTGCATTTTCCTACGGACGATGCAGAGGAGATCGTTTGAATAATTTTGTACCATCATTGGCAGGATAGTCTATAATTACATCGTAAAAATTTTTAAGTCTTAGATTTTCGGTAGACGAGTTTAGTTTGAGCGTTTCTTGCACGCTCGAAGAGTGTATTCGCTTGAGTTAGCTGCAGACCGATTAAAAATGGCGGACGAGCATATACCTAATCTTTACAGAGCCCTAGTTGAAGGTCGTCATTGTTTACTTTACAGAAGATCACTGTTCCGAAATCGGAAGAAAACGCTACAATGGGTGGTAATAAAACACGCCTTAAGAAGAACGGTAATTATTTCTTATTTCTACATGGCGGAAAATAAACAAAGGAAGAGCACTCTCAGAGGGTGGAAGAATATAAAGTAGGCCTATGTAGACAATTTTTATAATTGGAAAGCTTGGTTTATATCAAATTATATCGAATTGGAATCGCATGACTAGCGTGGGGAGGAGTTAGCCTCACAGAATAAAAGAAAAATGGTAATTGTTTCTAGCATAATTAATTCTAGCAGTACACCCAGTGAAACAATAGACAATTATTGTCAGTTATAAATTAACAATTGTAATTATTTATGTAGAAATAAAACCGGCAAAGTTGGACGACTTCTGTCTTCAAAAGGCAGGGCTGTTCTATAGATGCCTCTCTCTCATTGGTCAAACAACCAAGAACTGGAAAATCAGTGGTGGGGTTTTGGTGTCTGAGGTAGAATGCGGAAGAGAGAAGTCGGTCGGCAGGGATGCTGGGTGGAGGGACGTGTAAGTTATTCTTCGATATATCAACGGGGTTTAGGTTTCTTAAGCGTTAATTAGTCAGAGCTGTTGATCGATGACGACCAAATGATATATTACTAGGTGAGGTAAAACTGAATGGTTACGTGTAAGAGTATGTAATGTCTGCATGCCCTAAACCCACAATTTCCAAAGGCAAAAAAAAAAAAAAAAAGGCTCGTTACTGACGGATGAGTGAAGTAGTTGGCTAAATGGAAAGGTTACTCAAACAGGCTACGATTTTAAAATATTTGGGGAAAAACATGATCATGGCATACGTCTAGTTCAATTCATAAGTATATTGATTGAATTTGCTATATACGCTCCCAGCAGTTGCATCCTGGATCCCCTCCCTTTCCGTATCCTCTTCAGACAAAATCACTGATACGACAGTTACACGCTGGGTTGGAGTGTGATTCGTTCAGTTGTGTAAATGTATGCCAGGCCTTTGTACATGCCGGTAATACGATTCTACGTCTGTTACAACTAGTCGCAGAAAGACAATCTGTATCTCTCACACAAACTTGCCACATGCCAGCAGGAATTCTTATCTGCCGGGGTATCGTCTTTCTCCTCTATTCCCATCCTGTTCCTGTTTTTATCGTGTTGCTAGTTCAATGAGCTGCCGCTTAGATCACGCAGCGTACACCAACAGCCGATTGTAGCGCTATCCCACGAAGAGTATATGAACCACCAAAAGCCACACGTGCGAGAAATATTTTAAGTTCCACGCGCTCTTAAATGTTGAACTTCGAAAAATCCTTAAATCCCTTCTTAGTGCTCGCCTACGACCTGAGCGAACCCACACAAAAATTTTGACGATTCTAGGTTCAGTGGTTTGGGCTGCAGTTTGAAATGTCAGTCAGTCAGTGTTCATTTATATATATATATATATATATATATATATATATATATATATATATATATATATATATAGAGAGAGAGAGAGAGAGAGAGAGAGAGAGAGAGAGTAGCTGTCCCTTTGCGGCTTCGCCCGCGTGAACTAAAAAAAAAGAGTAACTAACATTCAATTACGTATTAATAGGTGGTATTACTATTTACTCTGTATATCTTTAAAACAGCAAATACAAATAGCTATCCAGTCCACTTCGCTGAGCGTACTTTAATTGCAGAACAGCTTTGATTTTAATTCGTCTTTATTTCTCTATAAAAATAATGCTGCCCGGCTGTGGCTTTGCCCGCGTGAAATTATGTAATGTAAACAGTAACTCTGGATAAAATATGTGATGAAGGCATTTAACAGCTAGCGTAATCAATAACAGTGAACTATAAATTGTCTAAGCTCAGTGTAAAGAGCGCGCGCAATATGCTCGTATGATGTCATAGTAATTACCATCGCAAAGTATTGCACGGGATACGAACCCGTAACTCCACCCCTCCCACACCACAAACTTTATATAATACCTGAGTGAATGCTTAAATGCAGGTCGTGATAATTCTTTCGTATGTACAGGCTACAGTCCAAAGAGGTTTTATTTATGAGTAGGTTGGCAAAAAGAAACAACTGTTCAGTTATTTCTCCGTGATCATTCTCTTTTTTCGGGAGACTGTAACATTTTGCTGTTTTTCACATCCTTAATTTTCAAAGTTCATAAAATCCTGAATTTGATTTGTAGATATTTACATAAGCTTTATTCTTATCAAAAAACATCTGTGTATCTCAACGCGTATAAGCGGTACATATGATTATTTGAATAAACATTTAACTTTTTAACAGCTTTCAAGGACGAATTTCGAAAAATCCTGAAATGGCTTTTTTTATATTTACGTAGGCCTAAGATTTATTTTAAAGAAAAATCCATGTCAATATTTCCTCTGGTTTAGGGGATAAGTGGGATTAATTAAAATCACGTGTTTATTTTTTTAAGAGCTTTCAAGAACGAATTTCGAAAAATTCTAAAAATACTTTTTAGGTATTTTCTAAATCATCACCTCACTATCTGAAATGGTTTAGGAGAAATCACGGATCAATGAAAAACACGTTTTACGGCTTTTCACACCCTTAATTTTAGAAATTTCTCAAAATCGGAAAATTCGCAAATATGCATTTGTTTGGGCAATAATTTGAAGGTAAAACAAATTTGGTAGCTTTCCCGATTAATGTGATATCTGCGATTCTTTGAAAACACATTTCACCCCTTTTCACCCCCTTAGTTATCGCATTTCGAAAAATCATTCCTAGAGGTTGCTTACGAGGGAAGGGGAAGCTTCCCTCAAAATTTCACGGTTCTAGGCCCAGGGGGTTGGACTGTGCGTTGATGAGTGACTGAATTAGTGAGTGAGTGTGTCAGTCAAGACACTTAATTATATATATATATATATATATATATATATATATATATATATATATATAAACAATAGCTGCCCGGCCGCGACTTTGTCGGCGTGGTATTTTGGAAGGAAAAATTGTGACAGTAACTTATTGACTTATTGTGTTAATGAGATATTCAGGACGTATCGAAAAACCCATGTTAAGATTTTAACCCCCAAAGCATTACGAAATATAACCATGTTTATAAGATATCGAGGATATCAAGAAACTACTCTTTATACCTATTTACCCCATAGTGGGGCCCTACGCGCCAATGGCAGGCCACCCTAATTTCCTATACTTTAGATAGAACATGAACTCTTCTGACAGCTGCCACTAATATGCGTATATTAAATCACAGCAGTTCCCCGTCATCGTGCCTTGGACGGGAATCGAACCCAAAACCTTCAACCAGTGTTCCAAACAACTAGGCTAAGATAGGTCGTCAGAATTCTTAAGAAACTAAATATGTATAGGTCCGTGCTCAAAGACGTATATAGTAGGACGGCAAAAATTAACACCTTTTAAGTAGTTTATCTGTGGCTATACCAGCTTTTCGGGACTTCTGGTATATTTTACATCTATCCACCCCTAAATCGTCGAACTTTGAAATATTATGAAATAGCTGTTTAGGTACTTACGTGAACTTTATTCCTATTCAAAAATGATCTCTATATCTCAGCAGGTCTAAAGGAACAGAGGATTAATTGGAACCACGTTTTCATTTTTTAATGCTCTAAGAAGTTGGATTCAGAAAATTTTTAAACAACTGTTTACAGATGTGAACTTATATAAAATACATTTTACGGCTTTTCATGACCTCTAAATTGAAAAAAAAAAAAAAAAAAAAAAACGAAGATTAGGTAACATTACACTAACATACACTAAAATATTACACTAACTTCATTCTTAAACGAAATTTATATTGATATCTCAATGGGTTTAAGTGATATGGAGGATTCTTTGAAAACACATTTATCCCTTTATTACCCCCTTAATTTACTAATTTCGTATATTAATTCCTTAGTGGGTGCCTAAAGCGTAAGAGGGGCCACCCTCAACATTTTGCATAATATCTTGTTCCAGCGGTTTGGACAGTGTGTTGACGATTGAGTGAGAGAGTGAGTAAGTGTGGCAGTTATACTGAATATATTAACTATGCATCAGAGGATTTACATCGACGTGTAACTGTAAACAAAATACCTAAGTAATAAAATTTGGAGAAAGAGGATAAATTCAACTAGTTACACGTCATCTACATCCAATTTTTAATGTACAACAGTAGTGACTGACAAACATTATTTCCCCGCTAGATGCGCTGTCCTACTAGTACCATTTGTGACTCTTAAATATTTACCACTTAGACACGTACTAGCAAATTATTTTGTGAAAGTAATGTAAGTTTACAATTAAATAGTTCATTATGATTCTTGAATCTGTATAGTTAACTGAAGGAATATAAGTAATAAAAAATTTGACTTTCTCTGGAACAGTCTACTACTTTAGCTTTTCGGATAATTTCTTGCAGTTCTGCTAAATGTTATTGAACTTGTATGCATCTTTTTTTTTTTTTTAGAAACAAGGTTTCCTGATATCCATATTTCGGGTATGCCTAGGGTCTACAAATTCTGGAAGGAAACATAGTCCACAGAACTTGATCAATTAGGCTGCGTGAATAGGCGATGTCTAGGGCCATAAACTTTTCGCGAACAAAATTTTGTCGCAATTGGTTTCAGTGTCATACGTACGCATATGAAGTTCTACTCTATAGTAAGTGATTGTATGTTACAATTTTACGTGTGTCACTGTTCTACCGACAAATTACATACATGTGGTTTTGTAGTAACGTTATAGCGATCGGCACAGTCAATTGAGATATGTCACTTTGTAGAGACACTCTGCCAATAGCCTTGAAACAGAGCAACAGATGTGAAAATAAGGCACTGAAATAAACTGGGACAAAATTCTTTCCCCGAAATGTTCATGGCCCTAACGATCTCAAAGAACAAACACTTGTTATGTATTAAATGAAAAGACAACACTTTCACATGTTATATAACGTATATACTAACATGTACTGCACATTAGTACATGGTAAGTGAAAGGCATTGTTTGCTGAACATCTCGGTCAAAGTACTGTAAGCTGTTTAACTATTTTGATCCGTTTTCGGGCAGCCAAGTCGCGCATCCGCTTGACAGTGAGAATTGCTTGTGGTCACACTCATGGAGTCTAGAAATGTAAACTTTTCACTCTAGTATACGTCTGGATTCATGCCAGGTTGCTGGCAAGGAGGATCATAACTTTGTCAGAACATCACTTAGCTAACTACATTGTCAGAAAAGACAACCGACGCACCTTTTGGGTCCTACTTTTTTCGGCTTAATTTTTTCTTAATTTCCTTTTAAATTTCACTAGCTTGTCCACTTAGTTTGGACTTTTTCCAATATGAAGTGTTTTGTGTAGGAAATAGTGCAGTGTTTTTGCGCTACAACTGCTGCAGCACTTCTTCCTTGGTAGAACCTCTTTGTTGCAATTTTATTCGTTTTGTACCAGAGTACTTTGCAACTGTGGAATTTAATTACTTCATAACACTGCTATCTATGTTACATAATAAACTCCGTGAATGCTTTGCTAAGAAATGTACAGCATCCATCATTTTGCTGCAAAAGGACTTTTTTTAGCCTACTTCAAAAGGACTTTTTTTAGCCTACTTTCCGAAGGAAAATGTAGGCTTATGAGATCACCTTTCTGCCCGTGTTTCTGTATGTGTGTCTGTGTGTAGGTGTGTGTGTGTTCGTGTGTGTGTGTCCCCCCTTAAAAACTTTTGCACCAGCGGACCGAATTCCATCAAACTTTGTGCACACATAAGTACTTCGTAACCTGACTTGACTTTTATATATTTCGTTTACGCCCTTTTCATATTTTCAAAATGGCGGCTATTTTAACTGACCTTTAGCTGACACTCCTTTGTGTATTTCGTTCATCCTGGGATTGAATTTTCAAAATGTTGGCAATTTTTATAATTTTTGCATAGTATTACAAATCTTAGGTAATAATTAACCTAATTTCATCAAACTTGGTACAAAGGTAGGCCTACTACACACAAATATGACATGACTTTTGTTTATGTCGTTCATCCTGGGTTCATATTTTCCAAATGGCGGTCATTTATATACAGTTTTAGCGTAGTATTGCATATCCAAGGAAATATTATTCTGAATTTCACCTAACATGGTACATACAAAGCTGACTAGACTTTTGTGCATTTCGTTTATTTGGTGATCATATTTTTTAAATGACAGCCATTTTTATGTTTTTAGCATAGTATTACATATCATAAGGAATATTTTTCAGAATTGCACCAAACTTGAAACACATATACTGCATACAAAGCTGACTTTACTTTTGTGTATTTCGTTCATCCTAAGGTCATACATTTCAAATGGCGGCCATTTTTTAAATGTTTTTAGCATGTATATACATGTATATATATAAGGAAATATTTTCCAGAATTTTACCAAACTTATTACACATGTACTACATACCAAAACGACTTGATTTTTGTGTATTACGTTCATCCTGTGTTTTTATTTTCAAAATAGCAGCCATTTGTATGTTTTTCCATAATATTACATTAGGAAATTATGTTCAGAATTTCATCAAATTGGTATACATGTACTTCATCGAAAGCTGATTTTTTTTTGTCTATTTCGTTGGTTCTGTGTTTGAATTTTCAAAAAGGCGGCAATTTTTATATTTTAGGCATAGTACTATAAATCTTCGGTAATAATATACAGAATTTTATCAATTTTGGTATACTCGTACTACATACTAAGCTGAGATGACCTTTGTCCATGTCGTTCATCCTAGGTATTTTTTTTTCAAAATGGTGGCTATTTATTTAAATTTTTAGCGTAGTATTGCGTATGTTAAAAAATAATTTTAAGAATTTCATCAAACTTGATACACATAAACCACATACAAAGCTGACTTGACTTTTGTTCATCCTAAGGTCATGTTTTCAAAATGGCAGCCATTTTAATTTTTAGCATAGTATTGCAAATCTTAGGATATATATTTCCTTAATTTCACCAAACTTGGAACATATATAGGCTTACTACATACAAAGTTGACTTTACTTTTGTCTATTTAGTACATTCTGTGGTTGTATTTTCAAAATGGTGGCCATTTTTATGTTTTTAGTATTGTACTACATATCTTAGGAAATACTATTCAGAATTTTATCAAACTTGGCATACGTATACTACGTACAAACCTGATCTGATTTATGTATATTTCGTTCATCCTGTGGTCATATTTTGAAAATAGCTTCCATTTTTAAAGTTCAAGCATAGTATTATCTTTATTAGGAAACGTTTTTCAGAATTTCACTAATCGTGGTACACATATACTACATACAAAGGTGATTTTACTTTTGTGTATTTCGTTCGTCCTGTGATTGTATTTTAAAAATAGCGGCTATTTTTATATTTTTAGTCATGGTATTTCATATCGTACGAATTATTCTCACAATTTCTTGAAACTTGGAAAACGTATACTACATACGAAGGTGACTTGAGCATTGTCTATTTCATTCATCCTGTTTTAATATTTTTCAAATGGCGGCCTTTTTTATGTTATTAGCATAATTATGAATAGCTTAAGAAATATTTTTCAGAATTTCACTTATCTTGGTACAAATGTAGGCCCTACTATGTACAAAGCTAACATGTATTTGTGTATTTAGTTCATCCTGTGATTATATTATAGAAATCGCGGCAATTTTTACATCAGTATTACATATTTAAAAAATATATTTTCAATATTTTATTACACTTGGTACACGTATACTACATACAAAGCACAAAGCTGACTTGCTATTTGTGTATTCCGTTCATCCTTGTATTACACTGAAAACTCCAGCCAATTTTAAAATTTTAGCATAGTATTACATTTCTCAGGAAACTTTTTTTTTTTTTACAATTACACCCCACTTGGTACACATATAGCCTAGTACACACAATGTTGATACGACTTTAGTATATTTCGTTCATTTTATGTGGGTAGTTACATAATGGTAGTATTTTTTATATTTCTGGCATATGACATCTGTTTATAATTTTTTTTTTGGAATATGGTCAAGCTTGGTGCACATGTAACCTATTACGTACAAAACTGACTCGACTTTCGTATATTTATTACTTTTATCCAGTGTTCAGGTTTTTATAATGGAGACATTTCATATTTTTTGCTTAATATAACACAATTTGCGGAAATATTTTTGCGAAGGTCATTAGTCTTTGCACGCATATACTACATAGTTGCGGTTGATTTCAGTTTTATGTATTTTTTTTATAATTTGGTAATATTTTGAAAACTATACCCTTTTTCTTTTATTATTATGACAGAAAGACATCTCCGAAAACTGTTTCCCCATTTTAATCAAATTAGGTACGCCTATATTACCTAGTAAACTGACTTATCTTTTGTACATTTTGTTTATCATATGAGTAAATTAATATTATCATTTACTATTCTTAATGTATTTAAACGATTTTAATTTCAGGGTTAATTTTCACCCACTTTGAGAAAAGAAAGCTAATCAGTTGTACCGGAAACTTCTTGTTTAAATTTTTGGTACACGGTTTCCTTAGTCTTGTTTTCTGCCCTAACAAAAATAAATAGTTTCAGCACACCACTTGTGTTCGCCAAATATATGACTTGGTCAATTTTCCACTTAAATTCTTTATTATTAATTATTTTCCTCTGTTGTTGAAAGTTACTTTTGTTAATCCCTAAACGAAATTGACTTTTTTACACCAGAAACTAATTTTTCTCTTCCTTCTTCAATATTTCTAAGATTTATTTATCCAGATTTAGTATTTTCAGTAGCAAAAATAATCTTCTTTCTGTCATTTATGAAAAGGTGGTTCCTACATTCATTTTTCGCAACAGTTATGTTTTTGTATGCCATTGAGTCAAGGGATTTATCTAAACACAGATTTTGCCATCTACAATCATATTAAGCATATTTATATTGTTTCTTACATCGCTTAGTACTTCACATATAATTTTAGATTCCATACTAGTAGAGCTGCCATAGCGGTTTTTGAAGTATCTATGGAATTTAGAATCTTAGCCAACAAATGTTTGAACACGAATATAACAATATTTATTTGCTACTGTCATGTAAAGTACATTTCTCGTATGAAAACACACCATTGCAGTAACTCCTTACAGAGGCGATACATTTTGTTTTGTAAGATTTTTCGAACCCAAAATTTATCAACGACTACAAGCAAAAGTGGCACGCCGTTTTCATCAATATTTGCTTTATTTTGCTAAGACAGATTCATCTGCATTTGCTTTCTTCTTTCAGTTGCTTCCGTGTACAGCACATCACACACCTTCTTATGATTTTTCCAGTATGTGTTTTCAGACATGTATGACACACTCATAGATGCGCAAAACTCATGATGTCAGCAACAGCCTTAGAACTGGCATCCCCAAACGGATTAGTGACATTTGTAGAAACATTTATGACTTTATTGTACATACTTTAAAGGAAAATAATGATGGAATATATAACTCGCCTTTTCTCAATACACTCACGTTTAACAATGATCAGCCAAAGTTTGACTTGCGTGCAGCTTCTTTAGTTAGTTGGTATACGCGAATCTGGAACCTTCAAGCTTGAAATCTGACCTTACTAGTTTTCAATTGCTATTTAGAGCAAGCGATTTTTTCTTTCTCTCTGGAAGAGAATGGGATACAAAGTGCACCATTACTATCTGAATAAATGTAAACATGTTTGGAATCACATTCTATCGAATCTTCATTAGGATCAATAAAGTTAACGTTAAGATAGCACTCCATTCCGATTCTTGACAAACAAATTGGAATCACATGTAGATATACGACGATAAATTTTATGTCAGCATGATGGCGTATAGTTTGTCATTGGCATAATTTCTGAGCTTTCAGTAGTAATGAAGGTGATATTTTGACGAATCTGGCGCAACACATTCTGCATTGCAAAATGGTTCGTGAAATAAAAAAACCAAGATAATACTATTATACAAATATTATGAAATAATTTGAAGTGATTAATAATTCGGGGACATAACAAACACGTGCCAATTAATTTGTACATCGGATACATCGCCTGTTAAGATAAGTTTTAACCAGTTGTGGTAAAAATGAAATAATAATTTCTCGAACTTGTTATGTACGATCCCCTGTAATACTAATAAGGTGAAAACTACCGTAAAAATTACAGCATGCGAATTTTATAAATGTCACTCAAGAGACTGACATAGTACACTCTGGGTGAAACTATGAATCCACTGTAACCAGGAGCGGATCCAGCTCTGGATCTTGGAGCGGGCTATGCTTGGAAACATTGACACATATATATCGCAAGCCAAAAACGAGGGATGCAAAAGATGATACTAATGGAGTTTCCTAACTAATAAAAAAATAACTATAGGCCACCCCCTAAGAAATTGTAATATTTTTAAGGGTAAATACTGCAATGCCTTAAAAGTATAAACTTTTCTGCTGTTATAAAATTAATTAAGTAATTTTTATGCTTCTGCTTTCATATTGCCGAAACAAATGATCGTATTGTTAATGTTGTGGTGTCTTTTAAAAATGAAGCTCTAGGGAAAGTATGGGGCAATATTTTCAATATTTTACTTTGCATTTAATTGGCCTTATATTTTTGGAGCAGTCTCGAGACGGGCCATGGCCCAAATGGCACCCTCTCTGGATCAGCCCCTAACTGTAAAACATTAAGCATGCGGGAAAATTTAGTTATTTCTCAACTACCACATACTAATAAAGAATACTTTCTTTACAGTTAACACAAATTTTCTTTCTACTGTGAATAATTGAATTCAAATTTAAACCACTGCAACGTAGCGATGTCACGAAGAAAAAAACTATAACTTATTTTAATATTATTATCAATAGTAATATGTACAATAGTATGTAATTATTTTAGACATACGATAAAAATAATTAATGCAATGTATTTCAGTAAGCATTTCTATTATGCAAGTACGTTAATTTAAAACCGCGAAAATTAAGAAGCAGACAAAATTTAATCTCCATATATAAAATGATCTTGCCGAAATGCTGTTTATAACCTTTCAATATACAGCCCAAACCGATGGCCACAAATAAATGAAGTTTTATGTCTTACGTCCAAGTGTTACGTGAACACAGACTAACAAGAATTCTTTGAAAGAACTGTGCAATGGGAGTTCATGACTAGATTCAGTTTCTTGGACGTTCTCTATTACAAATTGAATGACTGTCAAAGAAAACTAAACAAATAAAAGATAACCATAAAATAAGCAGCGTATGCTTAGTCAGCAAGATACATACACAACATGAAATTCCAAGATGGAATCGGGTCAAATAAAAACAAGGAACAAACAGATAATAAATGAAAATAATAACAAATAAAATAAAAAACCAAGTAACATGCGACACAACGACGAGACGAAACAACAAACACAGTAGATATCAGACATGAACAGAAAAATAACAAAAGAACACAACAAGTAGACGAGACAAAACGCAATAGATATCAGACATATACAGACAAGACAAACGACACAATGAAGAGACGAAACAAAACGCAGTAGTTTTCCTCAAGAAACTTGTCCAACTGCGAGGAAAGTGTTTTGCAAAAAGGCCTCAATTTCTGCATTGCTCCACGACACATTCCTGTCCTTGATATAGTTTCATCCGTCGAGAGCGCAATATACAAACTCCCTGCAGCTAAACAAGACGAATTTCGCTGGACTGTGCGCACAGCGATTACCTCAGCTGGCTCACCAAAACCAAATATCTCTTCCGATAAACTCAAAGCCATCAAAACTCTGAAATCCGACCCTGACATTGTAATCCTTCCGGCAGACAAGGGTCGTGCTACTGTGGTACTAGATAAATCAGACTATGAGAAAAATATCACAGACATGATCACCACTGAACAATACACACATCTTGAAAAAGACCCCACTGCCAGCATCGAGCGAAAAGTGTATCAAACTTTGAAAAAAACATCAACGCCACCTTCCAGATAAAACAAGATCGGAACTGACGCCACACAGCAGTAGATCACCCCACATATATGGTCTTCCAAAAATCCATAAGCCCGACATGCCTCTGCGCCCGATCATCAGCTGCTGCAATGCTCCATGCCAAAAAACTATCAAAATATCTCCTGAAAATTGTTGAACCCCTCGCAGGCCAGACACCAACTTTTGTCAAAGACTCTAGTCATTTCATATCCATAGCCAAAACTTTGAAAATAGAAAACACTGACGCCCTAGTGAGTTTCGATGTCCAAAGCCTTTTCACTAATGTACCTGTGTCTGAAACTCTCAACATTGTCAAGGCCAATTTGTAAGCTGACCCAACTCTAAAGGACAGAACAACAATACCAATTCCGTCCATCATGGAAATGATTACCCTTTGTGTCACCACGACATATTTCCAGTTTAATGACAGTTTCTACAAACAAACAGACGGCATGGCAATGGGCGCTTCACTTTCACCATTCATGGCGAACATATCCATTGAGAATTTTGAGCAGGAAGTACTTAGCAAAAGCAATACCCATCCTAAAATCTGGCTTCGTTACGTAGACGACACTTTCACTATCTGGCAACATGGACCTGAAACCCTGGAGGAATTTGTGAACTTCCTAAACTCATTGAGGCCATCAATCAAGTTTTCATATGAAACAGAAACCAACGGCATCATCCCTTTTTTTGACGTACTAGTTAGCAGGGAAAACATCAGTCTGGAAACTAAAGTGTACAGGAAACCTACACATACAGGCCAATACCTACATTTTGCTTCCAACCACCCTAAAAGCACAAAAACTGGCATAATTCGCACACTAGCTAACCGAGCTGAGATTATTTGTTCCAACAAGAAATCTGTACTGATAGAACACAATCAAATAAAAAAAGAACTCACAGCCAATGGTTACCCGGCAAACACCATCAAACAGCACATGAAACCTAACAGAACACTTAAGCCCACAGAAACCGAAAAACCAGCAGGAACCCTAGTTATTCCGTATGTTAGAGGCCTTTCGGAAAAAATAAGACATCTGGGAAACAAATACGGACTTCAAACAGCATTCCGATCCAAATCTACTATCAAAAGTATGGTCACCTGGGTAAAACCAGCCACTGAAAAACTACAAACTCACAGCTGTGTATATCAGATACCCTGCGAATGTGGTCATATGTATATTGGAGAAACTGGCAGAGCTCTTTCAACACGCATCAAAGAACATAAAAACAATTGCAAGAAAGGCGAAACCCAAAAATCTAGACTGGCCGAACATGCATGGTAAAATAGCCACAAAATTCGTTGGGAAGACTCAAAACCACTTACACAGGAAACTGACAAAATTATAAGAAAAATCAAAGAATCAGCCTTTATTATTAGCAATAACAATATTTTCAGTCAACAGAGTATTAAATTAAAAAATATGTGGATCCCGTTGATTAAGAGAGAAATAACATTACAGCACAAAACAAAAACACACACTCAACCCATCACAACCAATGAGAGTCAATCTATGCTGCGCGACCAATCAGGAGACAGCTCGTCTCCCATAGGCTGAGCAGGATAAGTGGGCTTACCCTATATATAGCCATGGTTTTTCCAGTCTCCTCATCGGGGTGCATTTTATTTTACAAACACCCAGCGAGTTATGGAAGCTTCGGCTTTCGGTCTCGCGACAGCACGGCCTCGGATGGCACATGAGGAAACGGCGGAGTCTCCTCATCGCCATATTGGCGACCCACAGCTCTCTGAGCTCCCACTCTGATTGACCGGGCCTGCCGGACAATCCCATTTCATGTCATTAGCCATCTCATTTCCCAAATTCTCACGCATGTTTTTCTTAATTTAATTCCTCTATTCCAGAGCCCTACCATTACTAACAAGCAGATTTCCCTGCGCGTATCTGTCGCACAGCTTTTCCCAGTACCCTAATCTATAGTACTGGTTTGTGCCCTTCCCATCTATACTCTTGCTCACTTCGGGGTGTGAATATGGCCTCAATTGCGGCCATATTCTCTAGACAACCCTGCTCTGCCACGATGCATGTCTCCTCTTCTCCAACTAACAGCCAACCAAGTGTATGAGGCCTAGCCTTGAGACACATTCAATCCCTACCTCCTTCATTATTAGCGACTAATGCATGCCGGAGTACCCACACACTGAGACGGGGTACACGCTGACGTGGCGGGATATGGGGGCTCGTCAGATAAAAAAAAATTTAGTCTCCTCATCAGTCGCACTCGTGTTCCTGAACCCTGTGTGTCTACCTGATGACGGGAACAGATCCCAGTTCCCGAAACGTCGTAACTTTGTCTGTCTGGAAAACTACTGTGTTTTGTTTCGTCTCTTCATTGTGTCGTTTGTCTTGTCTGTATAATTCTGATATCTGTTGAGGTTTGTCTCGTCTACTTGTGTCCTTTTGTTATTTTTCTGTTCGTGTCTGATATCTACTGTGTTTGTTGTTTCGTCTCATCGTTGTGTCGCATGTTACTTGGTTTTTTATTTGTTATTGTTTTCATTTATTATCTGTTTGTTCCTTGTTTTTATTTGACCCGATTCCATCTTGGAATTTCATGTTGTGTATGTATCTTGCTGACTAAGCATACTCTGCTTATTTTATGGTTTTCTTTTATTTGTTTAGTTTTCTTTGACAGTCATTCAATTTGCAATGGAGAACGTCCAAGAAACTGAATCTAACAAGAATTTGTTTTAAATTATACAATTAGGATGTGAAATAAGGTAAAATGTGTTTTCAATGAATTTTCGTTTTCCCTTAAACCCGTTGGCATCTCGAGGTGGTTTTTGCTAAAGAATTATGGTCACGACAATACCTAAAATTGATTTCTTGTTTTGCTTCAGTATGACGCTTAAGTAAAGTCCTACAATATCATTTCTGGGTTTTGGAAATTCATCCTACTAGGAGGTTAAAAAAAAGGAAATGTATGTTCAATATTTACTAGCTAGAAAGCACAATGAAAATAAATTTTTCTTGGAACAAGCACGTACACAGACATAATTTGCGACATAAAACACATATTTTTTGATATGTCAAACTTAGTATCCTTTTCGTAAAGAAAACTTCTGCAAAAAAGTTTTTAGTGACAGCAAATACGTGTTGCAACTTTAACTTTGATGTAAACTATTTTCATTCTAAAGAAAGCTTGCATGAAAGAAAAATTTTTAGTTACAGCAAATATTGGTTCCTAGACCTCTCCTTTAACTTTAACATTAACTCCAAAGACTACCTCCAAAGCAATATTATCTTTCCCATGACGATAGCGTTTTTACACAGCAGTCCGAGATACGAAAACACATCCGTACCTAATGCAGCATGCGTATAAAATATTCAATTAGGTGTGCACTCAGATTCAGTTACCCCATTTTCCGTTTATTTTATCACATTTCTGTTTCTTAGCCATCCTTATATTTACGCTCATCGAACCTCAATGTTAATTGCTAATATCACGCGACGCTATATTTAAAAACTAATATCTTGTAAATCTAAGAAAGTTTTGTCCTTCATAATATTCTTTCTGACGAACGGCTGTCTAGTACAAGCATGTGTACTTCGGCAGGAGAACGAGCTGAATTGGGACCAGTGTTAATGAACTACTTGCAGCAAGAATCTATTCGATGCTTAACATTTTAGGTGGGCGAAAAAACACTGAAGTTTTAAGTAGATACATACGACCCCAATTATGTATTTTTCACTCAGCCCTAGCGCAGAGGGCAGGGACATCAGTAGAGATGATGGTATATCGCGAACATATATTGTGCCAACATTCCCTTGAAAACTCTGCAGTTTCTTGTGGCGCGTGAATAGATGACATACGTCTGACACAACGTAGCTGTCTGCAGACCAGTAATATGCGCGTTAAATATTACAGCAGTGGGATTCTTATTGACTCAGTCAAATAGGGCAGCATCTCTGTGTACAAACGGAAGCCAGTAATCTTATCATAAGCTGGAACTTGTGTTGAAACAGCGATAAAACGTCATGTCTAGATAGCAGTGACAGCCATGTTCTTCTTCCGTCTCCAGTGCTGACATGCTTTTCCCACCCAGCGTAGTTTCTTCCGAACTGGGCGTAGTCCCACGCACAGGCAGCACAAAGCAGACCCTAACGGCGCGAAAAATGTCCGTCTTCAATCCATGATTTATAGATATTTATCGCGGTGACCATACAATATTAATATGCAATTTTATTCGCATTGATATGCACTTTCAAAAGAAAATAATATTTTTCGAAAAAACTGATAAGTAACTCGTAAATCAATGTAATGTTTCTTGCATTTATAATTTTTTTTAAGTCTTCAGATCAAGATATCCAAAATATTGAAATCGAAGGTGGAAAGTTACATGTTTCTTCTCGTCGCATGAAAAAAAACTGGACTCTGTGGTTTGGATGGTTTACGGGAAAAGCTTGAGAATAAATGACTATGTTTTTTGAACTGTAATTTGAAAGGGGTGTAAATACAACTCTTAAGTATTATATATTTATCTGTCAAATTACCTTCAGATAAACGCCACACGTTGTAAAGCTGTGATATCTTTTAACACTATTTGATACAAACGCTACGATTGAATTCAACGCAGCCTTCCATAGAAGCCATATTGCTACGTGTAGATAATGATAGAGCACACAAGCATTAGTAAAAAATGAAATGCAAACAAAAAAATTTAAGTGTATGTCTGAAAATTGCGTAACAGAAATAAACAAGTAGACCTAATATCAGCCAGACATTTTTTTGTGTAGAGTACAATCATAGTACTAATTTCCGTTAAGTGTGGATACTTTGATTTCAGTGGTAACATTGACCGAATAGGAATATTGATTTTGGTGCTACTTGGTGACGAAAAGGCAATTTGTATCTGTACGGATCATACTCAAAAAGTTTTATTATTAAACTAGAATTATTTGTTTCTTCTCTAAATGGACACAAAACAAATAATTTGAGTCAGTCAAAGTTACCCCTGCAGTCAATGGTTGACGGTTGTTTATAAAACTGCGAAGTTAATGTGTGGCATGTCTGACTAAACTTCACTTAGACCTGTGTACTTTGCTGCTGTTGCAGGTACTCTCTGTAGAGGTTCATGTAGACATTTATTTGTCTCTTCTTCATCACAACACTGACTCACGATTTTTATTATTTCCCGCTCTCTGCTATGCATTACGTTTTGCGGGCTACCACCTTCACCTTCCGTTTTCGGGTATACATATACAGAGGGTCGATACTAGCCATAACACGGCTCTCGATTGTGTGTCGCCTCCTTACCTCCTGATCATTCTCCCGTCCCGCTGTCCCCGTACCCCTGCGCTAAGTTAACTGCCGACCATTATACACATTTCCCATCGACAGCTCCGATACGAAAGGGAAAGTTTGTGAAGGCATAGAACCTATCTGCTATCTCTTTCCACACGTATTCTGTTGGTACCGGAACGACTTCATTCTTTTAATTGTCTGTCAGTGTTTTGCAGATCAATTTCACTATGTTTCGTGTTGTACTTATTCCCAACCTATAGGAGTAGTGCATGTCAGTAAATGTATTGCCAGATACCAAGTACCTGAAACACACATTTGTATATTATTTACATTAATTATGTGTATATGTTCAATGCAGATTGCCAATTTTAATGTTTGTACTCATCCACATTAGTATTGTTATTACAACAGGTAACATTCGTTTCAGGGAATATGATTACTACGAAGTGGCAAAATGTAAGGGATGCATTCGTCATGTCCTTAAGAAAGAAATCTGGATAGGATGCTACTGTGAAATATATATTTCATATAATATGCAATTTCTCCTCAATGTCATGAACAAGGATGCCACAGAATCCAGTTTACTTGAGTCTCAACAACAGAAACTTGAAGGCTGCAATGAAAGACCCAATTGCGAAGACACGCTTGAAGAAAGATTAATTTTGCAAACCACAAACGTTACTGAACCTCATCATCCTCTGGAATATTCATATAAGACGGGCGACATCGACAAAGAGATCCATAAAGCTTTAAGCGAGAGAGAAGTCCCCGACGAAGATGATGTTTTATTACGTCAGTAAAACCTAGTGTGCAAAGCTTGTCTAAGGATGACAAATCGGAATTTCATATTCGTGTGTTGGAACTTCTAATACAATTGAAGCAGTGAACCCAAAGTTCAGCTACACATGCCCAACATCAATCTCATATCATTTACTAGGAGCATATTCCTTCACCGGCAGGTTCAACGCATAATTCAATTAGCATACCTTACAATCCACATAATGTACAATACCAGTCGTCTAGTTAGAATTCTTATAACATTACTGTAACACCAACACCTCCGCACCCTTATTTCCATGGGCCGGTGGAGACACCAGGAAGTTCGAATTATACCCAATTCTCATCACACTCTCCACTGTTATTGGAAACCAGAGTAGACAATATCCAATAGACTATAATGTGTTTATCTAGAGAAACAGTCTCACGAAGCCTTTGAACTGCCTAAGTGCTGTATTTAATATTTCATACAAGGTCTTACTGTACGAAAATTGTTTACCTTTAAGGTTATAAAAAACCACTGATTACCTTTCTATTGTACTAATTGTAACTTTGCTTGCCCTATCGTGACTGCTTGCATTTCCTTAGGAGGCAAGCACGCATGGTCTCATGTTAGTAACTTGATGCTTAATAACGTCAGCCAATTTTTGCAGAACGTAATCGAAGGTACCCCTACTTATACGAAAATAGTAAAAAACTTTGATTCATACGTTCGGAATTTACCAGAGTGTAAAAAGAGCCCTCGGCATACCTAACTTGTACGATAGAATACAACCAATAACGTCTTTAATTTTTCTTATGTTTGAGATATAGTAAATACAGAAGGTAAATTCTTATATTAAACCGAGAACACACATTGCTTCTCTAGCCGACATGCACAAACTAATCTCCGACAATGTTGACGCGTGTGAAAACTAGGACGTCTGATCTGAGAATTATTGTCGGATCGGATTCCGGCAGTAACGGTACATGTAAAAACAGCCCAGCCTTTAAGGGCGCGGTAGACTACCTGTCGGGAAATTATTTAAGTTTTTGACGAGCAATTGTGTTGTTGTTAATTAAAGTAGACGGGTTTTATATTTTTCTACACATAATATGACTGTCATACCACATTTAGACACATACATAAAATAGCACAGTTATTAAATAAGCCCCAAAAAAAATTTTAAAGTTAGCATTTGTAAGCATTTGCAGAGGCACGGCGTTTTAACGACCACGCACGTAAAAATAAAGTGACGTAGTTGATCTTACTCTTAAATGAAACTGTGTAAGTAGTACTTTTGAATGGTGCCTAGGAAAACTTTCTGTTTGTAAAAGAAATATTTTAAATTATTATTTACATTTGTAGATGAGCATTTTTTATCACAAAATCTAATCTTTCTAAT
>PNEQ01040283.1:9886-24089 GCA_003012365.1 Medauroidea extradentata | reverse complement strand
TAATTACAAAACAGAGTAGATCCTCTCCAGATAGTAATATGAAGCTAGGTAGGTAATTACAAAACAGAGTAGATCCTCTCCAGATAGTCATATGAAGCTAGGTAGGTGATTACAAAACAGAGTAGATCCTCTCCAGATAGTCATATGAAGCTAGGTAGGTAATTACAAAACAGAGTAGATCCTCTCCAGATAGTCATATGAAGCTAGGTAGGTAATTACATAACAGAGTAGATCCTCTCCAGATAGTCATATGAAGCCAGGTATGTAATTACAAAACAGAGCAGATCCTCTCCAGACAGTCATATGAAGCCAGGTAGGTAATTACAAAACAGAGTAGATCGTCTCCAGATAGTAATATGAAGCTAGGTAGGTAATTACAAAACAGAGTAGATCCTCTCCAGATAGTAATATGAAGCTAGGTAGGTAATTACGAAACAGATTAGATCCTCTCCAGATAGTAATATGAAGCTAGATAGGTAATTACAAAACAGAGTAGATCCTCTCCAGATAGTAATATGAAGCTAGGTAGGTAATTACGAAACAGAGTAGATCCTCTCCAGATAGTAATATGAAGCTAGGTAGGTAATTACAAAACAGAGTAGATCCTCTCCAGATAGTAATATGAAGCTAGGTAGGTAATTACAAAACAGAGTAGATCCTCTCCAGATAGTCATAAGCAACCAGTAACGAACCTGTGATTTTGTTTCAGGTAGGTAATGCATAAAAAATGATAAAATTTAAAATTGGCACTGTAATATATTGAAATATTAATATTTGACAAAATAATATTAAATGCGTGATAAGGAAATTAAATTTGGCCAACTATGAGTGCGACGCAAATCAATTTTTAGTTGTGTTGTTTTTGTCATGCTCTGTGGTACAGTATCGTAAACTTCCACCGAACTGAGGAGTTATTGTTCATGGGTGTGGTGTTTGCTAGAGTAGCGACAAGTATTGTGTATTTGAGTGGTTGTACAACTACTGGGGTTGGCACATGCCGAGTGTCTAGTCTACCCCCTGAGTGCGACCCTGCACACGACTGTTGTGTAGGTCTCGTAACATACAGCTAGTGTTAGCTTGGTTGGCAGCCCTACCTTACTCACACAACAAGCTTACACCAATAACGAGAGGTACATCATGTATGTGTAGTGTACCTGGGAGTTGCACGCGAGCACATAATGAGGCAGTGTTACCAACTGTACATTTTCTGACTGATAGCAACTAAAATTATGTAGACTCTTCTTACCAAACATAATGTAATTTAAAATGTCATTTAACTGGGGAATAAATTATTTGAAAAATTCAATTGGAAGGACCTTTTTTTAAATGTATTATAGTTCTTTCAAATTAAAATTTTGTTACGTAAATTGTTTTAAATAAATACTGCTACACCGTAAAATTTCCCAATTTATTATTTTAATAACATTTATATATCACAAGCCAAATTGAGTACTTAAAATCTTTCGATTTCTTTATATTTTTTACTTGTCCTTACATTTTCATGTTGGATGTTTCTGGCATGAAATAGTTATCAGTGAAATTATTTCATTGTGAGCTAATTATCTTTAAGGCTGTAGTCATTATAGATGGTGACACAACTCGGTAAAATGACAGGAGCTGGGAGAGGAGTCTGCCATGGCCTTTGTTAAGAAACCATCCCAGCATTCACCTGGAGTGATTTGAGAAACCATGGAAAACCGAAGTTAGGGTGGCAGTAGCCGGGGATCGAACCCGTATCCTCCCGACTACGAGTCCAACGTGATACCGTTGCCACCGCTTTGCTCGGTTAAGAGAGTTCACGTGTGAAACGACTACATATTTATATTATGGACATATTTGATCATTATTGGTATTTTAATAACGGCATGTCACAATAATTAAGATGTGCGTGACTACGGCAGCATGCATCCCAGTAAATCCAACACACTTACACAAGTTACGTTGTTTACACTGATAGAATATGTCACGTGGTACTTACTTAAAGTTATAAAAACATTGCATTATGCATTTTTATATTTTCTAAAAACTTGATGATAATAAAGGATTTTATCTATAAAAGTAGTGACATCTTTGTTAACCTAAAAAATAAATAAACATACTATTGGGATGAAATATTTTGTTTTCAGCAAATAGTGGTATTCCTCTTAATTGCAATGACACCAAGTGTGTCTATGCGATCTTTGAACTCGTGACGTAACGAGAGCAGCTCATTGTACACCTACAAGACAGGCTGTGTCGTAAGTCTGGTCTGTTAGTGAGGAAAGTTTCGAACTATTAAAAAATATATTGCTACTGTGACGATTTATTAACCTTTGAACATACTTTGTATTGATTCCGCATTTTAACTCATTAACTGCGGCATTTGAATATAGTCGAATTTACAAAATATTGCTAAACTGCAACATACGACTTTAGTCGAACACCGAATTAAATTAATATGTCAACACCACGTGCATTCTTTTCTCGTTTGAAACTAGCTAAAATTAAGCTGTTTAATTTTTTTTAACTGTCTTGGAATAATTAAAAAAATTTACACCGCAAGAAAATAATTTTAAGCTCCATAACAACAAGTATGTTTGAACCATAGACGTGCGCACGGTAAATGCCGTAGGTTCGTTGGCAACACCATCAGCATTTTATAACTGACTCATTTTTTTTTACCTGCAGAAAAAATTACAAAAACTTTCTAAATAAACGACAGTATTTCCAAACAGGTAGTTCTTTAATACAGAATCTTATTTTAAGCAAATTTCCCAAAGGTTTTTAAAAATGTTATTCTTTAATTGTTAAGTTGTTTTTAATGAGTTTTATACAATTTAAAACATATTTCGTTCTGTTAAACGTGCTAATCAGTTTGGCTTTGCGGATATTTGTATCCAGAGTTAATCCTATAGCTACATTGGCGTGATGTCAATAATGCTATTTCCTTCTCTTTTATTCGTGTATATTTTTACATTGGGTCTTAGGGGTGTAGTGTTATCTGGCACCGCCTTTATTCAAGTCCTGCGCTCGCCTATGGTTTGAACTGTAATATCTACAATGCCTTAGTACGTGGTTGCCACTCTTCATTTCACTGATATGACTGAGAGTAGACTTCCCGCGACCAAACATAGCATTTGGCAACACTGTCGTGTTCAGATCCTCAGACACCAGCTGCCGCAAGTGTTCGGCCAATACCTAAGTCGCTGGTCTCTGCAGCCAACCAGACGTTGTTCCGGCCAGGAACCCACTACTCTGTCTGTTGTTATAAACTCTAGTAATAGAGATTTTTTTTTAATTTTTTGAAGCAGTATTGTAGTATTCTTTTATTTTTTTGGGGCGTCCTTAATTTATTATATTACATCCTACAGAGACTTGAACTATATCTCACACGACATAATAATTGTGTTCGTGTTGGTGAACCTGTATTCACTTAGCTGCACTACAGGAGTTTGTGTGAGGTAGTGACGGAATCATAGAAACCTGTAAGGGACTTAATTATATACGTATTTTCTACAAATATTCGACTTATCATCTTCCTAGTTTCCGTGATTCAAACGTAAAAAAAAATATATATAAAAAACTAGCATCCACTAAATCTTAAGGCGCCCGCCAACTGGCCGTGTGTATGTGTGGGTGAGCACGGCGCTAAGGGCGATGTTGACCGGCTCATCTGGTGTGGTATCGCCTCTACCACAATACACTGAAACAACGTGCAGTGGTATCGTAGATCACTCGCCTGGTAGACACTTTCAGTCGTCACCCCATATTTTTATTGGTGGGCAGTTTTAACAATTTCCATAGCGTGTTTCTAGAGTAGTTTTTCAAATATAACAGGTTGGAAAAGCTAATGTTAGCAGTTTTGGAGTGCTCCCGGTCATATTTGAGGTGTATTTTCTTGTTGTACAGTGACACGCGGGCACATGTGGAATAGTTTAGTAATAGAGGTGTATAATAAGTGCGTGGTAGCGCCGCCCTGGTTGGTTGCAGTATGAGATGTGCCGAGGTCAGGGAAGGAAGGAAGGTAGTGCCTGGACATCGTCGAGCTGCCTGGGTAAGACTAGCTTGAAGAAGTCTAGATAAAAGTCTCCACAGAGGTGCTGTACTTCGTCGTACCTGTCTAGCGAGGGGAGAGCTGTGCCAGGCAAATAAACAGCTGCAGGCAGGCTGAGTTTACAGTAGCAGCATACACGTCGCCCGGATGTCGGGTGTGTGAAGGCGGCCTTTGTCGCCCGCTGCTGCAATTAGCAGCCACCCCAGCTACGTCATACACACATTAACCTCCTCCTGTCCCGTCTATTTACACTTACACTAGTCTACTCACTTCTTTATTACTATATTTCTTTACAAACAATTCACATCCATTATACTAATACTACTGTACACGCTTCTTTATTACTATATTTCTTTAAAAATAATTGACATTTGTTCTTTAAGTAATTTTGTTATCAGTTCTCCAGATCAGAACGAATAATCTATATTAATGCAAGAATTCTAAAAATAAACAATATTTTTTAAATTCATTGTATTACATTATTTTCCCTGTTTTACGTTTTCTTTCTAACTGTTTAGAGAAAAAAATTTTAAAGAAAAATCACAGAAAGTATTTAGAAGTCAATATTTTTCATAAGAATATAAAATACGACTATTTCTTGTATTTACTGGTTCCTTTAAATTGGAGATTATCTTGCTGGTTTTATTTAATTCTTGCATAAAAACGTAAATTGTATAATTCGGTCAAATCTTTCAGATACATCTTAAATGTCTGAACGTTTTGTAGCTACATTGTTTCTAGTAGTAGCTATTCTGTTTTATTAGTTTTATATTGTCAGAACCAAAATTAATTACAACATCCAGACAATCTTTTGTTCATTGATATTTAGTAGAGGCAAGCAGAAGTCTTCGCCACATTGCAGCATAGGTTTTAATGCGGAGAGTGTGATGTCGTTACTACGATTCACGCCCCTCTCCACTTCTGCACTTTCGCAACCATTTTGTGTGTATTCTCTTGAAAAGTGATAACCTATTTATTTGCTTATGTAACTAACGGGGCTTGTGAGAATAACAGAGCGACATCTGAATTCCGGCACTGGGTCCTCGACTTCTTCAACACGGAAAGCAATACACAGCACTGCGTCGAAAATGAGCAACTTAAAGATCTTCTGAATATGCTGAGGGAAGGATTCATTCAAAATCTAGGGGCCGCGGTGGCCGAGGGGTCAGACCCCTTGCCTCCCACAAAGGCGATCCGGGTTCGATTCCCGGCGAGGACGGTCCCTGAATTTTCGCATGTGGCAATCGTGCCGGACGATGCCGTTGTTCGGCGGGTTTTCTGTGAGATCTCCCGTTTTCCCCCGCCCTTTCATTCCAGCGCTGCTTCATTTTCACATCGTATCACCCCTCACCAGTGCTAAAGAACTCGATGTTAAGCGCTGACCAAAACCTCTTCACTCAGTAACAATACAAACAATAAAATAGCTGGCCACTTAGACCTCACAACTCGTGATTAATATCTTGCCTTGTCTTGTTGAGCCATATGCACAGTAACACGCCCTGTAAGAAGCCATACACATAATCCCTCACCACCACAGGTTGTTAGAATGACCGGAAATGACTTATGTTGAGTACATTAACACAATCATCTGCAATAGAGTGGTTTTTTTTTACGAATTCTCATAAGAAGTAAATGTTGAGCAGTCCACGTAGACTTTGAAAATATTTGACAAAAGTTTGTGAGTAAAAGTAAGCGTGTATCGATAATTTCAACTGGACATTCCTTAGAAACATTTTGTAACCAATTTACGTGAAGATACAACATAGTCTCCAATGACATCCACACCTGTGGCTGGATTTAATCGTAAGCCTATTTGTTCGGTAAAAGGACTTATGAAATAGAACAACCCGACATGTTAGACTTATTTATATATGTATTTTCTTACGAAAATCCCGACACAAAGTACTGAAATAATGTAAAAAAAAATGTAGATAGTTATAATATTTTAGGTCCGTTAAAATAATTATTTGGAGATACAACTACAAATGCTGACATGTTATAATAATTTTAATGAATTAACAGTTAGTTAATGTAAAAGTTATTGTAATTGTCATTATAAATTAACTACTTTTTTTACCGAAACAGTTCCTTCATCACACTATCTGGACGTACACCAGTTCTTATCGTCTTGTTTTGTTCGCTTTTTAATATTACTGCTAAGTGATTCTTCTTCGACAAAATTGTATTTCTTTATTTTCTACTATAGAAGCTACTACTGCGACAGTAAAAACGCAGTATTCGCAGGTTAGCCACATTCCACATCTCCTGCATCACCAAACACCTCAATCAGACCCAAAGAGAAAACTGTTTTACATATCAAGTTGGTATTTTCCTACGTATATAGCAGTTAAAAAAATAGTTTTTGGTCTATTGAAGACCTGAAAAACATGTTTCTAATATGCGTGGTATATTTGTGAAAACATGGAAGCATAGCTAGAACTGTATTTTATCCTAAATCAATAAATATACTAGGACTTGTTGCATGACCCCCCCCCCCTCCATTTTATCCCTCCAAGCCTTTCCCTGCTCACCAAGTGCAAGGCAACCCTGGCGTCGTCCCGCTTGTAACACGATTGTGCGGTGATATGTCAACTGCTTCATGGTAAGACATTGCCGTTATTTGTTTTTTAAGTAAAAATAAACCTTTTCCTTTTCTGTGACCACTAATTCTAAATATATGTTCCGAATTTAACTGTTATTTTTGTAAAAACGTGTGGATTGACTCTCGCAAGCCAGCATTTCAAGTCTGCGTTGGCGCGAAAGTGACTATTTGAAACGTCCAGGCATGTTAACTCTCTCCATTATACCTTGTAATTGTAACACTGCGCACGCCCAGCAGTTGTTTGTCGGAGCGTCTCGCTGGAACTTTGTAACTAGAGACCACGATTTTTGGTGAAAATAATTCTGCAACAGTTTGTTTCAATGCCTTATGTGCACATATGCAGCCTTCCTTCATGGTTATTGGCAGAATGTAGGTGTGGCTCATTTGACTAGTGCCAGCAGGAACAAGGTTACTGCGACACCACACGTCTGTGATTAGTGGGTAGAACCTTAGACGCTGAGAGTTACAAACAGCCAATCACTGAACACGAAGTAGGGCTGCAGATGTGCACATAAGTCATTGAAACAAACTGTTGCAGAATTATTTTCACCAAAAATCGTGGTCTCTAGTTACAGCACTGTTAATTACGTCATATTATATTCATGTAAATTGCTCGCATAGTTTGCTAACCAGGCCAACACGACCAAGGATGTATAAACATGGATACTAGTGGCTACACGGGGCGATATAGGGGCTTGTGACGCTATCCACGGTGTTTGTCCCATATCGACGCCAGGGCCACTTCCTACTTAGCACCACGACGTCCTGATACGACGATGTAACCGTAACAACACATCGGCCTAGGCATCATTGTTAAGATGCGACTGTCGACGCAATAATTCAGTTGCTATCTTATCTAAATATGTTGTAACTTCATAATGTCATTTAATATTGCTTCTTTCCATCTTTAGCGTACTGCAGTGCTTATTTATAACGTAACCTTAAGGGGGATTGATCCCTGTCAGATCGGTTTTGCGGTTTTCCTTATAAATCAGGGAATAGACACACTGTTTTGCTTTTTTCACGCTGACAAGGCATAGTTTATTGTTTCATTCACTTTTTGGAGTCCATATGGCATTGTTTCTGTTAATGTTGCGGCCTCTGTAGTCGCTCCCGTAAATAAAGCAAGTTTTCCTCTTCAGCTGTTTCCCGTTGCAAAATAATGCATATATTATGGTTCCACCAATTACATAAAATCGATTAAGTTTGTATCTATGCCTTGTCGTGACAAAAATTTTGATACATCGAGTGGAACAGAAGTTATCGAGAAGAAACAGATAAATCCAAAGTGGCAGGGATCAATACCCCTTAAGACTTCGTATAGGTCGTTTAGCACGGCCTTAGAAGAACAGGTCTGGACACTCGCCCGGAAACTTGACCCCTTTGTTGTTTGGCTGCAGTTCACCAAGTTACCGAGAATATTGTGTTTTATTGGCGCTGATGTTACGGGGGTCGGACTCAAACTCCGCCCACTTCCCTCCCACTAAGATAAACAATTTATCAAAACGTATTTTTATCAATTTATGAAATGCTTCCTTCGCTCACAAATTTAAGCAAAGGCTCCATCAATGTTTATTTACTTTATAAATTTAACAATGGAAAAAAAGTGGGCGGAGTTTGAGTCCGACCGCCCTAACTGAAGCGCCAATAAAACACAATATTCTAGGTAACTTGGTGAACTACAGCCAAACAACAAGGGAGTCAAGTTTCCAGGCGAGTGTCCAGACCTGTTCTTCTACGACCGTGGTCGTTTGGGATGAAGTGAGCACTTAAACTTTGCAAAAAATCATTAGCCATTACTACATATAATTCAACATAGTTGCCTTACTGTTTGTATGGTTGGTAGCGAATTGCAGTATGTAGTTCCGTGTATCTTCCTATTCAAATACAACAATACTGAAATGAAATCAACTAAATTTGACACATCTGTGTTTTATGTAGGCCTAATTAATAAACTTTTTTTTATGTTTAAATGTACACAGGTTTTTACCAGAGAAGTTAGACATTTCCTGATGTTAGCCGTTACTAGCGGAAATATACGAATTGGCTAAACATAGAAATTTAGCAGGGCTTTCTTTACTGCTCAGTTTATTCTGGACCGCCTATAAGCATGTTCCTAACACCAACGAACTCATATTTAATAGTATGTCATCCATTAACTGTAATAACTTAGTAATCCTCTTTTTATCTGAGTGTATAATCATAAAAACGCAACACCACGCTGCACCTTACAACACAGAGGAGCTTACAACGATATGTTAGCTCATAATGTACAGTTGACCTGATAACCTCAGTTGCGTAGTCTTCATGTGGAACTAAGTCGTGAATACATCAAAATAAAGGTAGGTTTGCTGATTCCTGATGCCATTAGACTTCATAATACTATAGTAAATAATTAATTCCTGCCAGATACAGAAAATCAGAAATTAAAAGATTTATGATTAGTATGAGAAATGATAATAAGTGTGTTATGAGTTCCGTTTAGTATTAACTGTTGGTAATGCTATTTCTCTTATTGTGGTGATTTTTTGCTGAAAATTGAAAAATAAATTAGTCAGTTAACCTTTAAGGCGACCAAGAAATATTTAGGTGGATGCTGTCCCCCTCCCTCCTAAGTTCCAGCCCCTCTTGACTTGGGGTCTGAAGCCGGGTTCAAGAACTGTGATTATAAAGCCTAGTTTACACCGAAAAAATAACAGTAACAATGTTAGTTACAAAATGTTATCAACAAATCCTAAGCTATGGTACACTATTTTATAGCAATGTTGATAGTAAATGTGTTATTAACATTGCTGAAAACACCAATGTTACTAGCAAAGTTCTAAGAATGGTGAACGAAAGTTAATAGCAATGTTAATGACAAAAATACCTACAACATTGTTGATAACATTGTTAGTAACATTTATTGCCAACTTCCTTTGATCTAGACCGCCCTAGAACGGGTCGGGAAAATAATTTTATCAACATTGTTGGTGACAAAGTTATTAACATATTTCTAAAATGTTGGCAATAAAATGTTATACATTTTTTAATATTAACAAAGTTAATAACAGAATGTTGGCAACAACGTTGCTAACATGTTGTCAACAATTATCAAGCATTTTTACAACATTGTTAATAACTTTGTTGAAAACACATGTTATTAGCAATGTTATCGTTGGTGTAAACTGGCCTTAGGTCGAGACTACGCAGAGAACACTTCAAGCCGGAAGACGACAGGCCTGTCTCGCAGCCGGACCAACCTTCACCCCGGCCTTCTCTCATACACAATGTGACCCTGTCAGAAGATGGGATCACGTAGTGGAGTTCATATCACTACACATTGAGCACTGCATTTTATTTGTTTCCAAGAAATTACAAGCTGGGAAATGTTGGCTACTGTATAAAACATGTTGAAATACTACAAAGTATAACTGTGAGGCAATGTTGCAGTGAAATGTGTGGTGGTGAGATTGTCGAGTATGCAGGACCGCTATCTGTGAGGGATGACATATTGACACAACTAGACTTATCTTCCTCCTCATAGGCTCGTTGATTGACACATGACATCCCCTATTGCCGCACCCAATTAGTAACTGCACCTCCCCCCTCCCTTTATCCACATGGTACCACCTGCTACCCTGCACTTCACTCGTCGCCTTCATTCAGCAAGCTATGGTGTGGCGCCGCCCTGCCGGCTGCTGCCCACCAATCACAGCAGCTCACACACGACCCTCTAGGAACATCGCTGTCCTCCAGACGTTCAGTCTCTATACCACCACACAGTTCAACAAGACAAGTCCCAGCCATTTGCGAGATTGCTATTTTTTTTTTTTTTGCCATTTCCTAGTCTGTTAACTTACAAATATGAGAAGTACGTTTCCAAGTGAGGCCATGCTGCTTACGATCGATACAGACCGAGGACATCTTTTCCGTCGTTGGTTGCTGATAGCGATATCGTCGCGTGCGTGTATCTTCTAAAGCCCAGTTGTAATACATCGTTTAAGGGGGCTTGTACTTACAGGCGTATTTTAAAGAACATTAAAATACGCGATAGAAACATACATAGAGGTGTCACGATTCGAGGATTCGATCAGTCTAACTTTGTTCAGATACGGAATCAGCTGTACTGTTGGGGATTGCAGTAGTATGTATATTGTGTACGTATGAAAAATATTTGTTACTATTTTCAGAAATAGTATTTTGAACATATTTTGCAGGCACGTACTAAAGTATTCAGTATTTATAGTTGACCTTACTAGCACACATTCACATTCTTCTGGCGCCAATTAAGTCTAATCATACTGTGAGTAGATATGTCAATACGACCATAAATAAATATTTTGAAATATATTAAATACAGACAGGTCGATTTCGTCATATGTTCTTTCACTAATGTTGTATTCAAATAGGAAAATACACGGAACAACGTACAATAAATCGCTACCAACCATACAAGCAGTAAAGTAACTCTTGTTAGTGGTGATGTATATGCAGTAACGGCTAGTGATTTCTTTTTCAATGGTTAAATCTTTAGTGCTCACTTTATTCCGAATGACCTATATTATAGCATTCCTGTCTAACATGCAATGTGTCATATCGGGAGAACGATTGGTTTCTGGAACTATGTTTATTAGCATTATTTACTTGTTTCATCGTCCTCGACTCACCTCTTTCGTTTGCACCAATAATTACCAAACATCCTGTATGTATGTATATAATGTATGTATATATATATATATATATATATATATATATATATATATATATATATATATATATATATATATATATATACACACACACACACACAGATACTTACATACTATTTATCACCACAGGAAACAGAAGTCATGTCATAAACAACTTTACACTGGCAATTCTAAATTTTTAACTAGTAGTACCTCAAATTTCCAGTATTTTTTCATTTTCCATTTCACAAGAAATCCACACATGTTCGACAAATAAAAAAATTTCCACGAAATGTTTCTGTTATATGTACGCCAATTGTCTCGTCATTGTCCACTACTACATCACTTGCAAAGAAAATATAACGATACCAGCATTTAAATGTGAAAAATTTTGTCGTTTCTGTGAATGGTTCTGAACAGTTAAGAGCATATCTGAAGGAAAAAAGATATTGCTAACAAATGCTCCGATACATGTTTGTTAGTTCCTCATGACAGATCTACCATTCAAGAAGCTTGTCGCTATAGCTAAGAATAGGCCTATAAGCAGGTTTTAGCACCGCACGGTAGATCCATCGTTCGAGAAGATTATTGCTATTGTAAGGAAATGTTCTGATACGTAGGTGTTAGCTGCTCACAGCAGATTCAATGTTCAAGAAGCCTATTAATTGCTGTTGCTAAGAAATGCTCCGATATGCAGGTGGTAGCTTGTCACGGTAGATTCGTCGTTTAAGAAGCTTATTGCTGTTGCCAATAAATACTTCGATATTCAAGTGTTAGCTCTTCACTGCAGATTTAGCATTCAAGAAGGTAATTACTGTTGCTAAGAAATGCTCCGATATGCAGATGTTAGCTCCTCGTAGCAGATCTATAGTTTAAGAAGTGTATTGCTGTTACTACGAAATGCTCCGATATGCAGGTGATAGCTCCTCACGGCAGGTCCACCTTTCAAGAAGCGTGTGATTATTGCTACAAAGTGCTCCGATATGCAGTTGTTGGCTGCTCACTGCAGTTTCACCTTCCAAGAAGCATATCCCGCCTTCTTCATGTAATGTATACAGGAATGTGTGAATAATATTATCTGCTACCATCTTATATAAATTGTGCTGCATGCTGGAAAGCAGGCGGACACAAACTATAATAAGGTTGATGCCTTAAACAGCTCATGTAGAGCAAACATAACTATACAGTTAATATATCAGTAACTAGAGGAATTACTGTAAAATAAGAACAATAACAAGGCAGAGTGAAGAGCAAAATTTATTATTCATTAAAATATTGGGCAACTGGAGAAAAGAAACTGAAAATTAGAAAAATCAATACAAATACAAAGTGTATAAAGCATTGTTATTATTTAAAATAATAAATAGGGCCAAGCAAAACCTTTTAATAATATATTCCCTGGTGTGCATTCCTGAGAGTGTAATTCTATAAATGTGAAACATTATGTCAGATAGATACGAGACAATCAAATAATGTAATGTACATCATAATTAAATTAATTTATTGAAATCATAGTTAATGAGGTGTCGATCGATGGTGATGACGAAACGCGATACGCCATGTTATTAAAAGTTAATGTAGTGACGTAGAACTTAGCTGAAAGTAGTGGAGAGCAGACATCCCGGGAAAGGACGTTTTGAAACAACACCAGATGGCCACAGTGGAAGAACGTAGGCTTCCCAGGAAACAGCCTCCAAAGGCTGTGGAACAGCCGGTAGAAATGAGCTCAGGCATTGAAAATTAATTGAAGTTAAGATCGGAGATTTAAAATTTAGACTTAAACTTAGATTTTAAACTCTAAGGTTGTTGAACCCTCCACTGAAACAAAATAAAGGACAGTGGAGAATAAATTAATGCATGTAGCAAACAAAACAAAGGGCGTAACATGCGGATGTAGTAGGGAGACTTACCTCGGAGGGTAGACCAAATGACTAACATCTTGAATAACGTAGAAATGTTTAAGTAAATAGAATGAATGCCTAAAAATCACTTATGCACTTAAACAAAATACTACACACTACATAATGTAAGAAGAATATGAAAGTTACATGTGACTTAAGTTCTGTAGACTAAGTCCTCCTGAAACACATGACCAACGCAAATGTACGCCATGTTGCTTCAAGCAGAGGCTATAGAATACGCTGAAAATAACAGGCAAGACAAAGTGACGCTAGGATAGTTCAGTGAGCGGCCGCTAGATCGCACAGGGATGTTCAAAACGGCCAGTGTGGGCGCAGAAAGGAGCTGAACGCGGCGTGAAGCTATAGAAAATACAGTACAAAAGGTGATGTTTTTATGTCTGCAGGCGGGGTAAAGTTGCAAGCCTTGCGCACTCCCCCGCCCGCGGACTCTAGGACACTAGTACTCTGTACTGTGAGTTGAAGAGACACAATGCAGTCACGATTACCTTCCGTTAAGTGGCCCACCTGGCGGTGAATCTAGGAAGTTAAGTACATTCCAACGAAACATTCTGTTGGGTAATTGGAACAGTGTCTGTACGAAATGTTTGACGGTGACATTTAACAAGGTGTAAAGAATTGAGCTCTACCATGGTAATTAAGCGTTTCCTGACATATGTCCATATCACATATTTTCTTTCTTTGGGTGTGTGGAATGTTTCCTGAACGTTTGGCCGTAACTTTTTGTAACATTCTGTATTACAGGCGTTATCTTCTCATTTCATGTCATTGTTCAAGAAGCTTAGGCTGTGTCTCAAATAGCCCAGAGAGCACTCTCTCGCACCCTCTTGACGTCACAGAGTGTACTCTCTGGTGTCCCAAATTCGAGGGAGAGTGGGCGAAAGGGAGAGTGAGCCAGAGTGAGCGACGATGCTCCCTCTCGCCCACTCTGCGGGAAGACATCTTTGTTTTCCTTCAAATTCAAACCATAACCTAAAAG